>OX392523.1:290000-427500 GCA_947623375.1 Apotomis capreana | reverse complement strand
TGCACCCGTTCGATCTGCTGCTCCTTGCTGAACACAACCACCATCACGTCGACATTACTGTTCTTCAATTGTTCCTCAGTCATCACCTCTTCATCAGAGTCATGTTCGAGTGGTTCGTTGTTTGAGTTCAAGTTTATCACCTGGTTTTTCAACACTTCTTCAATCACCTGGTCTTTGCTTAAAACTACCGCATTATTTTTACTGTTCTTTGATTTTTCTCTGCTATCTTTCAATGATATCTCCTTCTCTTTTACCTTGGCTAGGGGTTCTTCATCAGATTTATACATTTCTTCAATTTGCTGTTCCTCCTCAACATGATTACTGTTCTCGGATTCATTACTACCTTCCTTATTTATTAGTGCAGCAGATTCATCAGACTCATATTTGAATGGCTCTTCATATGTGTCTATTTCTCTGTCTTCAAAGTCTGAGTCTTCCAAGTATTCTTCTTTCATGGGGTACGAGACCTCTACCTCATTTATGACATAGTTTTCTTTTACTGTTTCGGTGGTAAGCGGATAGTGGAGGGAGAAGCGACTGCGGTCTATGTTTCTTAAACGCGCAGTAGTTAGCTAAAAATATATTCATATTGTTAACAAAATAAATATTAGACAACCTCAAACAAATTAACATACCCCCACGGTACAGTAAGTTCTGTCTTTTGTTAACCTTTTGACCGCCACAGTCGGCTGTGGCCGTCAACAAAAAATCGTGCCCCTGACGCCACGTCGGCCACAGCCGTCCAAATTTCAATGATCAAAAACTTTGTAATTCTAACCGCTACAAGTATTTTTCAATCCCTGTTGATTTTGGGGCACATCTTTTTTTTTTACTCTGGCGTCAGTGGCACGGTAAATTGCTAGACCGCTTGGCGGTCAATAGGTTAAGGGTTACTAAACAATGATACACATTATACAGACTTACATATGTATATAAATATATACTTACAAAAATAATTAATAGAAATAAAAAGTATTTATTTATTTAAAAAGGGACTGACAACATCAACAATCAAAAAGTACCCCACTTTAAAAGTAGGATAGTAAACAACATCTAGAAAGAAATAAGACAAATAAAGAACATATAGTATCTGTTTGCTATAATGCAACCTGAATGCATATAAAAAATTAAGAAATTGCTTGATAAAAGGATACAACAGTTAGACATTCTCTGCCTGGCGTAAATATCTTAATAGCATACTTTGATTGCCTTGCTTCTACCATAATGCCATGTGATTAAAGTTTTTTTGGTTCAATATAAACATTCTAATAGCCTAAATCCTCCTAAGACCCTCACTGTCATTTTAAGAATGTTTAAAATGGCTTTAGAATTTGTACATTGCAGTGTACAGAGGGCCTTATGAGGATAGTCATATTTCAAAGCATTTTCTCTGCAGTTAGCACTTACTCTTCGGTGTTTTTTTAAAGCACTGGTAAGTATATTCTGGGCTTTATTGCATTTCTCCATAAACGATACACTTTTCAATAGGAGAGCAGCACAGATGCTGCAGATGTGTCGAGGCCGACCTTCCAAAGACATCTGGAATGTTTGATGACCGTTAAGACACAAACCAGATAGAATGTTACAATAGAGTATGTAGTCGTTAACCCCTCATATGCATTATCAAAAATTTGCCAAACAAGTTTTAAACTAACTAATATTTCATTTCATTTCATTTCATTTATTTATTGCAATACCATGGTTATAATTACAAGATGTTAAAAGATGTTTAATATTTAAAGTTAAAGCTGTAAAGTTGAAGCAACTCGCACAGATTGGTCTTGAAGCATGCGAGGGGTTAATAGTTAATTATGTGGAGTAGGTACTCAGTGGCAAGTATTATACACATGCACAAAAACACATTTATTAGTATTCTATTGTTCTAAAATTATAAAATGATATGAATTAAGAACTGGTGAAGTTGCAACCGGTAAAGTTAAATAATCCTATTCCTGAAATTAGGTATTGAAGGTAACTTCTATCAGTAATTGTTTACAGCTTTTTCGAACTAACAAAGTGACTGGTGCATTATTGCGTTTTTTATTTATCGAATAACACTATAACCTCTAGAAGTCCAATGTCCTACGCATAGCTCATAAACTTCTATATGTGGTTAACTTTTCGTTTATTTGTCAAGGCTTAATTGCAAATCTTGGTATAATCAGGTAGAGCCAGAAGGCAGGAGGAGAGTCAGGAAGAAAAAACATGTAGGTAAACAGTCAACACTCACCCGCCATCCTGTAAACATTTCAAACGACTCCGCGAGATTATTCTTGAGCATATCAAACAGTTTGACGTCCGTTATCAAACACACACGACACGCGAGTAATTCTTCCATGGTTTTAGCAATATTTTAGAGAATATTTGATGCGTATCGTCTTTTTATCGTTTTCACAACAAACCAATCCAAGTCCGACCGAAGCCATACATTTCTTAAATTTCTGACATTCACATTTGACATTTCTGACCTGACAGCTGACAGTCACATTCTCATATTTTATTTTTCTGAATTGTATGGCCTGGTAACTAGACCTTTAAGCCAACGGTGTTGCCAACGCGTATCTCCAATCCTCTTTGAGTATTAAGCCAACGGAGACGCCATAACGTAAAAAACCTCTTCGAATTTTTTTTGGGGTGAGGTAAACACGTGCGATACGTAAATGATTAATCGTAATCATCCGTCACTCTCTTGCATTTTTACTTGAAAGTGAATAATACATTATCATTTAGGTACATATCTAGTTCACAGCAGAGACGGTTTACTTGACTAGCACTGAGTATCGGGAATTCCCTGGAAGTACCGGTACTGCCATTCTGAAAATCCCCGATACTACACTAACACGGCCCTAGCCATGGGCGTCGCCAGGGGCGCAGGTCTTTTGGGCTTCCTCGAGTCTTTACTCGTCGCGTCCAGTGGATCTTCGGCTCATGTCAAGATCTCTCGGTCTCGTGACTCGT
Source organism: Apotomis capreana (assembly GCA_947623375.1). Taxonomy (NCBI): domain Eukaryota; kingdom Metazoa; phylum Arthropoda; class Insecta; order Lepidoptera; family Tortricidae; genus Apotomis; species Apotomis capreana. The sequence goes on along the minus strand of OX392523.1, from coordinate 424,542 downwards.
GATTTTCCACACTTGCATCAAATGTATTGAATGATTGTCTTTCAATTTACGTTATTGCTAACGAAAATTTTCGTCTCAACAGTCTCAACAGACACAAATTTTGCTGTTGCTATAAACGCACACTACAGAAAACATAATATTGGCAACTGAACATGTTTTCTGTTTAATTTTATTATTTTCTTTCTACTGGTTGAAGATCATTGGAATAAAATGAGGTTAAATTTCTCTAGTTTATAAAATTAGTTCCTACAGTTTATGGGGTTTCCTGGCAACCAATAGCAACCCAGTATAATGACATTAGTTTTAAACATGTTTTAAATATTATTTTTTTCATAAAAAACACAAGATATTAATAAAAACAAAAAACAATAAACTAAAATATACTTGTAAGTTCCATGGTAACCTCAAAATATCATTTAATGGAATGCACTCTTTTCCTGACTGTTCTTCGTGTAGTTAACACGTATACACACTTTATTTATAATAAGTATTACGTTCACGACTATGAATGGTTTTCGGCATTTTCTTTTGATATTTTTCAATATTTCTCTTCCAAAGAAACCACCTCGAATGACACTGACATTGTTGACAAACCATCATAAAATCATTGCCAGTGCAAGATATTAATTCCAGTAAAATTCCGCAATATGGCGCATCCTCATATATTTCTGGTCAGGCTTTACATTACTATTACAACAACAACAAATATATGAACCGGCAACCGCACTATAATGTCATTAGTTTAAAACCTAATAGAATAAAACACAGAAGTACATGGCACTTTTTAATAGAACTCTACTTCTACATCGCGGTATCGTTTGTTCGACTAGGTTCGAGAATTTTATACATTATAACTTGTAGCACGGCCGCGAACCAAACTGCTAGGTTAGAACTGCGATCACATCAGCGTGCGAGCGAAGCGAGCGTATCGTGGTAGCGGGCGGTGAAGCGCCAGAACTGAATTACTACCAGTAAAGGTTAGAATGCATACCTTCTTGCATTTTCGGGACTCGTATAACGTGGCCGTGGAAAACGCGGCCGAACAAAGACGGGCCGAGCGTCATGGATTCGCGAAAACGCGGCTGTATAAACCATGGTCGAGCAAAACGTGGCCGTGAAATATCGGTATTGGTACAGGCGGCTTTTTCGAAGCTATTTTTGCTCGGCCGTGCTTTGTACAGTCACGTTTTCCGAATCCAAAAAATGGACTCTGAACACATGGCTATACAAAACCCCTACTCGACATCGTTGGCAAAATTATTGCCAACGTAAGAAATTAGTTTCATTGGAGTAACAAAAACTGTTTTTTAACCTATTTTCGACTGCACGCAATGAAAGCATTAAAAAGCTATGTTATTATCTAGAACTCAGGAAAATGTATTATTCATTTCAAAAAGTTGATTGGAAATATCAATATATTTGTCATAATATAAATAAAAATTGTAAAAGGAATAAGGTCTCTCAAATAAAAGTCCACGTGGTACTATGCTCGTATATTACTGTTGTATTAAGACGGGGTATTGCTGGAGCGCTTCCCTCAGTTCCTGCGGCAGCGCGGGCAGCTTGGTGGCGATGAAGAAGCGCAGCGTGGCGCGCAGCGCGGGCGGGAAGTCCGGCCGCGGGAGGGCCTGCGCCAGCGCCGCGTAGCAGCCCGGCAGGTGCCAGCGCAGCGGCGCCTTCTCCTCCGACTGCAGAGCAACATATAGGTACACACCATCACTATGGTTCAATAATAGTGCATCACGTGACGCAGGGTGCAGGGTGGTAAACGAGAAATTAGAAACGAGTGTCTATTAGAAACCCGGAGCCGAAAGCGAGACAATAATGACACGAAGTGAACGAAATGACACGAGTTTAGAATTCTTTTACACCAAAGTAACTTACGACAATTTGCTTTGCTTTGCAATTAGTAGTCGATACCATACCAAAATTAATTACCACCCTAGGACGTAATATAGGACTTACCGCCTGGTTTTCTAGCATGTAAAGCCTTTATTTACGAGCGAGTGTAATAAAAAAATTATAAAAGCGATACATGATTTGTAAGTTTTGCAGCATCAGCTGAACGGCACCATCTGTTAATTATAATGTATTTTTCTCAAACATGCATTAAAATGTCGTTATTACGTGCGTTATAACAGGCTTCGAAGTATGACGTTTCGGGCCGAACAAATCGAAAAAATTTCATACAAATAGACGGCCAACTTTTTTAAAACATGGCGTTTGTGTTCATGAACAGGCTAGAAAACGGAATTATATTTTTTTTGACTGGTGTATTTTTTTATTTAATTGCATATGTTTGAGAAAAGCGCTATATATACCTTAGGCGTGAAAAGGGCTTGCCGGCTTCGTAACAATATCCGTCTATCGATATTTAATCACCCGACGAGCCCTACTTTTCCGGCGTATGCAACAATGTTACTTTGTAGTAAGTATACCTTGATGAGCGCGAGCCCGCGCAGCAGGCGCTCGGCGAGCGGCCAGCTCTGCGCGCCGCGCGCCTGCGCCGCCGCCAGCGTGCGCGAGAACAGGCTCTGTGCGCACGCGCTGGCCGCCGCGCTGCGCAGCGACAGCCCCGCCACCGACAGCGTGGCCGCCACGTACGCCGTCAGCTGCTCCTCCGTGTCGCGTATCGACTGCAACAAGCATAATACATGTAGTGTGTGACCCGACCCGACCCCTAGAGTGTAGCTCACCGCTAAGTGTGCCTCGATGACGTCCGCCCCCGCCCCCCCCAGCCGCTCCAGGTTGCTGAGGCTGGGCTCTCTCAGGAGTGGCTGTACTGTGCCCGACCCGACCCCTAGAGTGTAGCTCACCGCTAAGTGTGCCTCGATGACGTCCGCCCCCGCCCCCCCCAGCCGCTCCAGGTTGCTGAGGCTGGGCTCTCTCAGGAGTGGCTGTACTGTGCCCGACCCGACCCCTAGAGTGTAGCTCACCGCTAAGTGTGCCTCGATGACGTCCGCCCCCGCCCCCCCCAGCCGCTCCAGGTTGCTGAGGCTGGGCTCTCTCAGGAGTGGCTGTACTGTGCCCGACCCGACCCCTAGAGTGTAGCTCACCGCTAAGTGTGCCTCGATGACGTCCGCCCCCGCCCCCCCCAGCCGCTCCAGGTTGCTGAGGCTGGGCTCTCTCAGGAGTGGCTGTACTGTGCCCGACCCGACCCCTAGAGTGTAGCTCACCGCTAAGTGTGCCTCGATGACGTCCGCCCCCGCCCCCCCCAGCCGCTCCAGGTTGCTGAGGCTGGGCTCTCTCAGGAGTGGCTGTACTGTGCCCGACCCGACCCCTAGAGTGTAGCTCACCGCTAAGTGTGCCTCGATGACGTCCGCCCCCGCCCCCCCCAGCCGCTCCAGGTTGCTGAGGCTGGGCTCTCTCAGGAGTGGCTGTACTGTGCCCGACCCGACCCCTAGAGTGTAGCTCACCGCTAAGTGTGCCTCGATGACGTCCGCCCCCGCCCCCCCCAGCCGCTCCAGGTTGCTGAGGCTGGGCTCTCTCAGGAGTGGCTGTACTGTGCCCGACCCGACCCCTAGAGTGTAGCTCACCGCTAAGTGTGCCTCGATGACGTCCGCCCCCGCCCCCCCCAGCCGCTCCAGGTTGCTGAGGCTGGGCTCTCTCAGGAGTGGCTGTACTGTGCCCGACCCGACCCCTAGAGTGTAGCTCACCGCTAAGTGTGCCTCGATGACGTCCGCCCCCGCCCCCCCCAGCCGCTCCAGGTTGCTGAGGCTGGGCTCTCTCAGGAGTGGCTGTACTGTGCCCGACCCGACCCCTAGAGTGTAGCTCACCGCTAAGTGTGCCTCGATGACGTCCGCCCCCGCCCCCCCCAGCCGCTCCAGGTTGCTGAGGCTGGGCTCTCTCAGGAGTGGCTGTACTGTGCCCGACCCGACCCCTAGAGTGTAGCTCACCGCTAAGTGTGCCTCGATGACGTCCGCCCCCGCCCCCCCCAGCCGCTCCAGGTTGCTGAGGCTGGGCTCTCTCAGGAGTGGCTGTACTGTGCCCGACCCGACCCCTAGAGTGTAGCTCACCGCTAAGTGTGCCTCGATGACGTCCGCCCCCGCCCCCCCCAGCCGCTCCAGGTTGCTGAGGCTGGGCTCTCTCAGGAGTGGCTGTACTGTGCCCGACCCGACCCCTAGAGTGTAGCTCACCGCTAAGTGTGCCTCGATGACGTCCGCCCCCGCCCCCCCCAGCCGCTCCAGGTTGCTGAGGCTGGGCTCTCTCAGGAGTGGCTGTACTGTGCCCGACCCGACCCCTAGAGTGTAGCTCACCGCTAAGTGTGCCTCGATGACGTCCGCCCCCGCCCCCCCCAGCCGCTCCAGGTTGCTGAGGCTGGGCTCTCTCAGGAGTGGCTGTACTGTGCCCGACCCGACCCCTAGAGTGTAGCTCACCGCTAAGTGTGCCTCGATGACGTCCGCCCCCGCCCCCCCCAGCCGCTCCAGGTTGCTGAGGCTGGGCTCTCTCAGGAGTGGCTGTACTGTGCCCGACCCGACCCCTAGAGTGTAGCTCACCGCTAAGTGTGCCTCGATGACGTCCGCCCCCGCCCCCCCCAGCCGCTCCAGGTTGCTGAGGCTGGGCTCTCTCAGGAGTGGCTGTACTGTGCCCGACCCGACCCCTAGAGTGTAGCTCACCGCTAAGTGTGCCTCGATGACGTCCGCCCCCGCCCCCCCCAGCCGCTCCAGGTTGCTGAGGCTGGGCTCTCTCAGGAGTGGCTGTACTGTGCCCGACCCGACCCCTAGAGTGTAGCTCACCGCTAAGTGTGCCTCGATGACGTCCGCCCCCGCCCCCCCCAGCCGCTCCAGGTTGCTGAGGCTGGGCTCTCTCAGGAGTGGCTGTACTGTGCCCGACCCGACCCCTAGAGTGTAGCTCACCGCTAAGTGTGCCTCGATGACGTCCGCCCCCGCCCCCCCCAGCCGCTCCAGGTTGCTGAGGCTGGGCTCTCTCAGGAATCTCTCCACGTCGTTCTGTATCTCCTCTGTGCCTGTCCAACAAACAGTTCATAAAACACATTTTAGACAAGCTTTATTGACGTTTTGCACAAATAATTACTAACCGCCTATGGTGGCGTCGACACGTAATGCGGAGAGACAATACAATAGCTACGTGACGAAAAAAGCGTTGAGGATAAAATGTACAGCCATGAGGCATGTAGATGGAAGGCGAAAAACAACAAGGATCATGTGAAAGAGGATATGGAGAAGAATCCCAAATAAATGGGATAAGGGCAAGAGAATTTTACGTTTTTTTTTTCACAAATTGAACGCAGTACCTTTTACATTAGATACTATAGTGTGTACATACCCGAGGTGTCTAGAGTGACATGGCTGGCGTCGTGTGTGGCGGCGCTGTCGGCCGTCGTGTCGAGGCTGTGCCGCGATATAGATACTATAGTGTGTACATACCCGAGGTGTCTAGAGTGACATGGCTGGCGTCGTGTGTGGCGGCGCTGTCGGCTGTCGTGTCGAGGCTGTGCCGCGATATAGATACTATAGTGTGTACATACCCGACGTGTCTAGAGTAACATGGCTGGCGTCGTGTGTGGCGGCGCTGTCGGCTGTCGTGTCGAGGCTGTGCCGCGATATAGATACTATAGTGTGTACATACCCGAGGTGTCTAGAGTGACATGGCTGGCGTCGTGTGTGGCGGCGCTGTCGGCTGTCGTGTCGAGGCTGTGCCGCGATATAGATACTATAGTGTGTACATACCCGAGGTGTCTAGAGTGACATGGCTGGCGTCGTGTGTGGCGGCGCTGTCGGCTGTCGTGTCGAGGCTGTGCCGCGATATAGATACTATAGTGTGTACATACCCGAGGTGTCTAGAGTGACATGGCTGGCGTCGTGTGTGGCGGCGCTGTCGGCTGTCGTGTCGAGGCTGTGCCGCGATATACGAGGGGCAAACCGAAATGATCGGGAATTTAAAAAACTATGTGCACTATATACATAAATTATATTTTATTGTTTTTCGAAGTATTCTCCGTTACATTCAATGCACTTTTGCATTCTTTTAAACCAGTCATTAAAACAATAATTCCAGTTTGAAGTAGGCATTGCCAAAATGGCCGATTTATAGGCTTCCACAGCGGCTTCTGGGTTCTCAAACCGCTGACCACGCAATAAATCTTTAATTCTAGGGAACGTAAAAAAATCATTTGGACTCAGGTCAGGGCTGTATGGAGGATGGGACATCAACTCAACGTTTTCGTCGTTCAAAAATTTAGTTGTTTTGTGGGCGGTGTGGGAGCTCGCATTGTCGTGGTGTAAGATGACGCGGCGTCTCGGGTTCCCTTGGCGAAGTTCGGCCAGCACCTCCGGCAAACAAACTGTGATATACCAATCAGCGGTAACGGTTCTTTGTTCTTCTAGAGGAATTGTGGCAACATGCCCCTTTTTTGAGACGAACGAAGCCACCATCTTCTTCGACACGCTTCGAGAACGCACAACTTTCGTTGGTTTGACCTCGTCATCGAAGACCCATACTGCCGACTGGTGCTTTCTTTCAGGCTCATAAGAATAAATCCAGGATTCGTCACCCGAGACCATATTATAAACGGCTTTTGACTTTCCTCCATTGTAGCATTTCAGAATAGATCGGCACCAATCAACACGAGCCGCCTTTTGCTCTCTTCAGACAAATTATGGGGTACCCATCGGGAAATCAATTTTCTGACACCCAATTCACCATGCAAAATAGTGTGAATTGCAGTCATTCCAATGCCTATGGTTGCCCGAATCTGCTCGTATGTCACATGTCTATCTTCTTTGTATAATGTATTAGGATTAAGTGAAATATGGTGCCGAAAAAGTGAATTAGATCGTGTGAGGTTATGTGGGTACGCGCTCGCGAACGGGTACTGCCGCGCGCGCGCCGACGCACATGGTGGGGTGGCGCTGTTCGTCCGGGACGGCGTACAGTATAAACAGCGTAATGACCTGCATAGCCTCTGCGTTCCGTATCATTTCGAAATTACGGCTATTGAAATAGCATCTATAAATTTAATTATCATTGTGTTGTATAGAACGGGAAATGGCGAGTTTGACATTTACTTGGAAAAATTGGAATTATTATTGTATAAATTAAATGACGAAGATAAAGGGTTTCTCATAATAGGCGACCAAAACGTTGATTATTCCACGACTAACTGTTTAAGACGGCGGGTTGACGACATACTTCGCAGCAATGGCTGCAAAAATACTGTGAATTTTCCCACCCGCGTCACTGCGGATTCTGCCTCATGCATTGACTGCGGCATAGCGAACTATATTCGCGATTCCCTTACCGTGTCGGCAGTGGACACCGCAATCAGCGATCACAATGCGCAGAGGTACGAGTTCGCAGTGGAACATAGTGGCGGCCACAGTAATACCACGGAACATGTTGTAAAACGTCGGATATTCAACCATGAATCTATTCGTTTATTTTATTTTGACATAGCAAATTATGATTTTAGTTTTATTGACAATGATACTCATGACATTAATTCTAAATTTAGTAAATTATTTAATATATTGACATTCTACATTGATATACATTTCCCAGTAAAATCGTTGAAACACAAAAATAATAAGAATACTGTATCCTGGATGAATGACGAGCTGTCCGAGTACATACGCAAACACAATGACCTCCAAGAAATACGACGCCAATACCCTGACTGCACCATAATATCAGAGTGTATTGCCCACTATTCTCAGCTGATCAAAACCGCAACTTTGCAGGCACGGCAGGAGCACATAGAACAGAAGCTAAGAGAAAGCAAAAATCCAGTTAAAGAAATTTGGAGGGTCATAAATGATGAAATTGGTACTAAAACAAAGTCCCAACAAATATGCCTAAACGACCCAATTTCAAATACCAAACTGCCAGACAGCGAAGTCCCTAACAAATTTAATTCCCATTTTTTGAATATTGTTGCTAAATATGTCATACCGAGTGATGAGTCGATTTCCACGCAATACTTGCGACAGCACCTCTGTGGATCGGATATGCCAACATTTACTCTCCCAAAAATAACACATGAACTCCTAAACACAACAATTCAATCAATGTTAAAAACGCGCACAACCGTGGATGCATATGATATCTCGCTAAACATAATCTTATGTATCTGGCCAGTCGTTTCTAACATTTTGATTGTATTAATAAATGAGATGTTCACTGCTGGTATATACCCTGACGTGCTTAAGAGTACTAGGGTATGTCCTGTCTACAAGGGGAAGGGCGATAGGACAGATGTAAACAACTACAGGCCCATAACCATAGTACCGACAATCTCTAAAATAGTTGAATCGTTGTTATCATCTAGCTTAATGACACACCTAGAGGCGAACGACCTGTTAACACCAAATCAGTTTGCATATCGGCGGAACATGTCTACGACAACTGCAGCGCACAAGATTTTTGATTGTATCCTTACAGGTCTTGATGACAGACACAAGATGGCCGGCATTATGTGCGACTTATCGAAAGCTTTTGATATAATAAGTCACAAACTGCTTTTGAACAAATTGCGTCATTATGGTGTAGGGGACCCAGCCCATCGGTTGTTTACGTCATTTTTGTCGGGCCGTAGACAAGTGGTAAAACTGTCCACAAATGGCGAAAAATTCGAGTCTGACGTTGGCCATATCACATCAGGAATCCCCCAAGGATCAGCCCTGGGAAATACGTTGTTTCTGACCTTCGTTAACGATCTCCCGTCCGCCATAACAACTGGTTTGTCCGTGCTGTTCGCAGATGACACGACGGTCATAGTTAGTGCGCGAACGTACGAGCAGCTCGGCGATGGCATAAGCGAGGTGTGTAGACAGTTACAACGGTGGTTTTCCGCAAATGGGTTGCTCCTAAATGTAACAAAATCCAACATAATGGTTTTTTCGGGACGGCATATCTCATTGCCTCCTTGTTTATCTGATCTCCCGATGCCGTTATGCAACGAAACCAGGTTTCTAGGTTTTATGTTAGACTCTAATCTTAACTGGAAGTGCCATGTCGATTCGCTGTGCGACAGACTGAGTGGTGCGGCTTTTGCGTTGCGGAAACTAAAACCCCTAATATCGGTAGTTTCATTAAGATCGGTTTATTTTGCTCACTTCCACTCCTTAATGTCATATGGTATACTCCTTTGGGGAAACTCTACGGATGCCAATCGAGTATTTATCATACAGAAGCGAGCATTACGTACTCTAGCCGGTGTGCAACCACGACATCCATGCAGGGACCTTTTCGTAACGCATCGAATTATGACGCACTACTCAGTATACATGTTTGAAGTGTTGCTGTTCGTAAGAAACAATCTGCCAATGTTTAAGCGTGTCGAGGTTTGTGGTAAGCAGATTCGATCGACGGGGAGACTTCGAACCGTCCCGCGACGAATGGCACTTGCAGGTAAGAACCCGCGAGTCATCGGTCCGACCTACTATGAACGCTTACCCGCCGATCTTCGGAATGAACCATCTGACATGGTATTCAAGTGTAAATTGAGAAACCTTTTATTGGAAAATCCTTTGTACTCAGTTAAAGATTATCTTGACATATTTAGATAAAATGTTTTGTATTTTAGTGTAGGCGACGATCCTTTGTGGTGACTGTTGACATTTAATTTGTATATTAAGTGAATTTATTGACATATTTATTCGACATTATTTAAATTGGTATATTGTTTTTAATTTCTGACATTGTTTTTTCTTAATTATCTAATGAATTATGACCTGCTGAATTTGTTTAATTTGTTTATTATGTTGACGATCACCGTGTAGATTCGTGTAAATTGACTATGTGTAATTTATAATGTATCCCTATATGTGTGAAATAAATATAATCTAATCTAATCTAATCTTTTAGTAGTTTTTCCACAGCCGCGATGTTTTCAGGCGAAACCGCCGTTTTCGGCCGACCTGATGAAGGTACGGTGCCAAGAGAGGCACGACCCCGTCGAAACTCAGCATACCACCGATATATTGTCGTCTGACTAGGTGCTTCAATGTCGTATATAGTAACAAGCTCATTGCGACATTCATCTGGAGATAAGCCACGACGAAAGTTATGGTAAATAATTGCACGAAAATTTTCACGCGTCAGCTCCATTTTGTTCATCGAGTTGTCAATTTAAAAATGGAATTAAAAAAATATATCGTTCTTTTTTTAAATTGTAAAAACGGCATCGTGATTGTAAGTCGCCAGTATGCATGTGACAAAAAAGGATTTAATGTAACTCAGTTTAAAGTACTCTATTCCCGATCATTTCGGTGTGCCCCTCGTAGATACTATAGTGTGTACATACCCGAGGTGTCTAGAGTGACATGGCTGGCGTCGTGTGTGGCGGCGCTGTCGGCTGTCGTGTCGAGGCTGTGCCGCGATATAGATACTATAGTGTGTACATACCCGAGGTGTCTAGAGTGACATGGCTGGCGTCGTGTGTGGCGGCGCTGTCGGCTGTCGTGTCGAGGCTGTGCCGCGATATAGATACTATAGTGTGTACATACCCGAGGTGTCTAGAGTGACATGGCTGGCGTCGTGTGTGGCGGCGCTGTCGGCTGTCGTGTCGAGGCTGTGCCGCGATATAGATACTATAGTGTGTACATACCCGAGGTGTCTAGAGTGACATGGCTGGCGTCGTGTGTGGCGGCGCTGTCGGCTGTCGTGTCGAGGCTGTGCCGCGATATAGATACTATAGTGTGTACATACCCGACGTGTCTAGAGTGACATGGCTGGCGTCGTGTGTGGCGGCGCTGTCGGCTGTCGTGTCGAGGCTGTGCCGCGATATAGATACTATAGTGTGTACATACCCGACGTGTCTAGAGTGACATGGCTGGCGTCGTGTGTGGCGGCGCTGTCGGCTGTCGTGTCGAGGCTGTGCCGCGATATAGATACTATAGTGTGTACATACCCGAGGTGTCTAGAGTGACATGGCTGGCGTCGTGTGTGGCGGCGCTGTCGGCTGTCGTGTCGAGGCTGTGCCGCGATATAGATACTATAGTGTGTACATACCCGAGGTGTCTAGAGTGACATGGCTGGCGTCGTGTGTGGCGGCGCTGTCGGCTGTCGTGTCGAGGCTGTGCCGCGATATAGATACTATAGTGTGTACATACCCGAGGTGTCTAGAGTGACATGGCTGGCGTCGTGTGTGGCGGCGCTGTCGGCTGTCGTGTCGAGGCTGTGCCGCGATATAGATACTATAGTGTGTACATACCCGAGGTGTCTAGAGTGACATGGCTGGCGTCGTGTGTGGCGGCGCTGTCGGCCGTCGTGTCGAGGCTGTGCCGCGATATAGATACTATAGTGTGTACATACCCGAGGTGTCTAGAGTGACATGGCTGGCGTCGTGTGTGGCGGCGCTGTCGGCTGTCGTATCGAGGCTGTGCCGCGATATAGATACTATAGTGTGTACATACCCGAGGTGTCTAGAGTGACATGGCTGGCGTCGTGTGTGGCGGCGCTGTCGGCTGTCGTGTCGAGGCTGTGCCGCGATATAGATACTATAGTGTGTACATACCCGAGGTGTCTAGAGTGACATGGCTGGCGTCGTGTGTGGCGGCGCTGTCGGCTGTCGTGTCGAGGCTGTGCCGCGATATAGATACTATAGTGTGTACATACCCGAGGTGTCTAGAGTGACATGGCTGGCGTCGTGTGTGGCGGCGCTGTCGGCTGTCGTGTCGAGGCTGTGCCGCGATATAGATACTATAGTGTGTACATACCCGAGGTGTCTAGAGTGACATGGCTGGCGTCGTGTGTGGCGGCGCTGTCGGCTGTCGTGTCGAGGCTGTGCCGCGATATAGATACTATAGTGTGTACATACCCGAGGTGTCTAGAGTGACATGGCTGGCGTCGTGTGTGGCGGCGCTGTCGGCTGTCGTGTCGAGGCTGTGCCGCGATATAGATACTATAGTGTGTACATACCCGAGGTGTCTAGAGTGACATGGCTGGCGTCGTGTGTGGCGGCGCTGTCGGCTGTCGTGTCGAGGCTGTGCCGCGATATAGATACTATAGTGTGTACATACCCGAGGTGTCTAGAGTGACATGGCTGGCGTCGTGTGTGGCGGCGCTGTCGGCTGTCGTGTCGAGGCTGTGCCGCGATATAGATACTATAGTGTGTACATACCCGAGGTGTCTAGAGTGACATGGCTGGCGTCGTGTGTGGCGGCGCTGTCGGCTGTCGTGTCGAGGCTGTGCCGCGATATAGATACTATAGTGTGTACATACCCGACGTGTCTAGAGTGACATGGCTGGCGTCGTGTGTGGCGGCGCTGTCGGCTGTCGTGTCGAGGCTGTGCCGCGATATAGATACTATAGTGTGTACATACCCGACGTGTCTAGAGTGACATGGCTGGCGTCGTGTGTGGCGGCGCTGTCGGCTGTCGTGTCGAGGCTGTGCCGCGATATAGATACTATAGTGTGTACATACCCGACGTGTCTAGAGTGACATGGCTGGCGTCGTGTGTGGCGGCGCTGTCAGCTGTCGTGTCGAGGCTGTGCTGCGCGTCCTCGGTCGCGCTATCTTCTGTGTTCTCTCCGTCCTGGGACTCCGCATCTGACTCTTCCTCTGACTCTGTGGCTGTAAAGGTACAGTTTTTTTGTTATATAAATAGTACATTACTGCAAACGCCGGGAAAGAAGGGCTTGCCGGGTGAGTATAAAGGATTTGCCACACTGTCGACGGTCTGTGGTCAGCGGGCAGGTCACACTGAAGCAAAATACATATTTATGTTTAGTTTGACCTGCCCGCTGACCACAGACCATCGACAGTGTGGCAAATCCTTTAGAATCTTAATTAGGGTTCCGTACCCAAAGGGTAAAAACGGGACCCTATTACTGAGACTTCGCTGTCCGTCCGTCCGTCCGTCCGTCCGTCTGTCACCAGGCTGTATCTCAAGAACGGTGATAGCTAGACAGTTGAAATTTTCACAGATGATGTATTTCTATTGCCGCTATAACAACAAATACTAAAAATAAAATAAAATAAATATTTAAAGGGGGCTCCCATACAACAAACGGATTGGTTGCGTTAACGTTGCACCTCATTTGTATGGGGCGCTATTCAAAAAATTCAAAATTCTAAATTTCTTTATTCAAGACAACAGTGGTCCATGATAGTTAGTAAACTTAAAACTAGGTTAGTTATAATAATAATAATAATAATAATATACTTTATTTAACCAACAACAGGTTTACAACTAAATCACTAATAGGTACACTTATTCTTAAATTGTTAGGTTACAATACCTTGAGTACAGTGGTGGCCTTTACTTCCCGTACTAGTTGAAAAACTGTATCACGGTGAAGTAAGATTCAACATCGTATCAAATTTAGTATAATTTAACCATCTTTTTATTTTTATTATTATTTTAACAGTGTATCCGCGTAGGTATAACATAATATTTTGAGAGTTTTAATCTAAGTATACAATGCAAGTAAATGAGGGTAACTTAAGGTAATTAACTTACAAAGACCTGCAGTTAACTATATAATTACTTATACTACACTAATACCTACTATACCTAATTGACATAATAAACCTTCTCAGAATGAGGGTTTATTAATGCCGATATCCAGTACCTCTGCAGAGGACTGTCAGCTCTGTCAACTAATATACTTAGAATACTGTTGGAACTACCCTGTATTCTGGTTTTAATGGATGCAATGTTTTTGCGCATTATGGCGTGAAAATCATCTACGCGAGCATCGGCAAACATACCTGATGCACTGCAGAATCTGGGTAGTCCCATCAACATTCTAAATATATTATTATAGAGAACACGGAAGGAGTTGAGGGCTCTTTGGGTGTAGCTTACCCACAGGCCACTTGTGTAGAACGATTGACAGAACGCTTTGAACAAAGTTATCTTTACTTCTCCAGAACAATGAGTGAACCTGCGGGCCAGCATATTCCCTCGAACCGCCAACGCCCTGCGTTCCCTATCTATATCACAATCGTCTCTTAAGTCACTTGTTATTATGTGACCTAAATATTTAAATCGGTCAACCTTCTTCATCTCCTCACCACACAACTTCATAGGCGGCAGGAAACCTGAGAATATACCACGCACGTCGAAAACCGTAACCTCACTTTTTTGACAGTTATATTTTAGTCCGTGATTCGAGGCATAATTCTCGCACGTGCGTAGCAGATCCCTCAGCGCGCAGACCGACGGACTCAGCAACACCATGTCATCCGCATAACTGATGTTGTTGACCATTTTGCCATCTATCGAACATCCCGCATGCATGTTGCTGAGTCCGACAATCAGCTCGTTCACATACAGGCAGAAAAGCTTCGGCGACGTCAGGCCTCCTTGCCTCACACCACATTCTAACCGGTATGTGTCCGACACTGAACCCGCCCATTTTACACAATTATCCTGATGCGCATACCAGTGGCTAAACAAGTCTACCAGCTCTCTAGGCATGCCAGTGGTCTCCAACTTATTCCAAAGGATTTCATATGAAACCAAGTCGAACGCCCTCGACAAAAAACAGCTATAAACTGGAGTTTTTCTTTGTGTGTAGTACCTGACGGTCTCCTTTAGGGTAAAAATTGCACTTTCCGTCGAGAGGCCGGTTCGAAACCCGAATTGTGCGTCGTGCAGATGTAAATGTTTACCCAACTGGCCGTCCAGAAGACCGTCTAACACCTTAGCTGTTACTGTAGCCAGCGAAATCGGCCTATAGTTATTCCTATCAGATACGTCACCGGTTTTGTTTTTAATAATAGGAACCACTAGTGTGCGCATCAGGTCGGGAGGCAAGTAGGTATGGCGAATGCACAGGTTAAAAAGCATGCATAGTACTCGCGGCAAATGCGCGCCAGCATGTTGGAAATGCTCGATGCTGAGCCCGTCATGTCCCGGCGACTTGCCTCGGCTCATGTGCTTTATAATATCAAAAACGTTTCGTGCCGAAAAATAAACCGGCGGAGAGTCGCTGCAACGTTGCCCATCATCGAGCACCCCTCCCGCTGCCCCGCACCCGGCGACGGACTCACAGTTTTAGGTATAGGCAAGGCCTGAACTTTAAATTGTTCCATGAAAAGATTAGCAACACTTTTAGGGTCACTGACACCGTCCACACAGGTAGGCTATACATACCAGGTGCAAACTTAACTTAACCACTTAAGGATGAAAAGTGTTTGTACGGAACCCTCGGTGCGCGAGTCCGACTCGCACTTGCCCAATTTTCTTAAGCCCGTTTCACAGCTAAGCTAAGGCATGTGTAGTGCTTTTCTCAAACATAGGCAATGAAATACATAAATACACCACTCAATAAATATTATGCAGCTGTTTAGCTGGTTCTCAGACGCCATTGACACAAAATACTTCCGGCCTAGGCCTTCAATTTTGTATGTAATTCCTTTAGTTTTCTCGAGTTGTTCCACCCGAAGCGTGATACTTCGAAGCCTGTTATAACGCATGTTACACATTTCATTTAGTGTTTGAAAAAAATATTTTTTTAAACTAGCAAAGCAACACTACGGGGAGCCTAAAGCCTGGATGCAATGAACCAAGGGGGCATTCCATCTCATAATTCATGTCAAATAACTAGTAATGTCCGGACAGTTTGTAAACTAAAAAAAATTAAAAGAAGGCAGAACGTGTATAAGATCCCCTCGAGCCTCTTCCTTTTTCGGTGATTAGCTACAAAAATTACCTTCGTCATCTTCGTCGTCGTCGTCTCCGTCGTCGTCGCTGAGCTCGCCGGCGGCGCCGAGCCGCGCCTGCATGCTCTTCTTACTGGCCGCGTTGCCTGCAACACATGTGTTACGTTCAGTTTCCCCATCTTGTACAATACTAGCTCTGTGTGTGTGTACGGGGGACGGTACCTACCGAGACTGTTGCCGGCGAGCACGGACACGTGTCACTGCGGACGGTACCTACCGAGACTGTTGCCGGCGAGCACGGACACGTGTCACTGCGGACGGTACCTACCGAGACTGTTGCCGGCGAGCACGGGCCCGTGTCACTGCGGACGGTACCTACCGAGACTGTTGCCGGCGAGCACGGACACGTGTCACTGCGGACGGTACCTACCGAGACTGTTGCCGGCGAGCACGGGCCCGTGTCACTGCGGACGGTACCTACCGAGACTGTTGCCGGCGAGCACGGACACGTGTCACTGCGGACGGTACCTACCGAGACTGTTGCCGGCGAGCACGGGCCCGTGTCACTGCGGACGGTACCTACCGAGACTGTTGCCGGCGAGCACGGGCCCGTGTCACTGCGGACGGTACCTACCGAGACTGTTGCCGGCGAGCACGACGCGCGCCAGCCGCTCGCCGCTGTCGGGCAGCTCGGTGAGCGCGTCCACGAGCTCTGTGTGTGTGTGTGTGTGTGTGTACTGGGGGGGGGGGGGACGGTACCTACCGAGACTGTTGCCGGCGAGCACGGGCCCGTGTCACTGCGGACGGTACCTACCGAGACTGTTACCGGCCAGCACGGGCCCGTGTCACTGCGGACGGTACCTACCGAGACTGTTACCGGCCAGCACGGGCCCGTGTCACTGCGGACGGTACCTACCGAGACTGTTGCCGGCGAGCACGACGCGCGCCAGCCGCTCGCCGCTGTCGGGCGGCTCGGTGAGCGCGTCCACGAGCTCGCGACACGCCGCGCGACCGATCTCGTTGTGGCTCAGGTCCAGGCACTGCGACAACAAGATAGATCAATCTGCCGCTGCAGCCAATTCTGTTGCTATTGTGACACGAGGTGTGTGTTTATGTGGTGAAGTATGAAGCTCGTCCCGGTGTGCGGCACGTACCTCGAGCTGCGTGTTGTTGTCCCGGAAGGCCCGCGCCAGCGTCCGCGCGCCCGCGCTCTTCAGCAGGCAGTCCCCGAAGTTGATGGCCTTCAGGTTCTTTAGTCTGTAACAGAGTTGGGCATTCAATAACGAATCATCATTTTAAATGACGCACCGCAAGAATGAATCAACTGACCGTCATTCAAGAATAGGCTATTTTGAATGGCCAGTTTTACAATAAATCAAAGTAGAAGAAATTGAGTGAAACTAATTTAATCGTCATGCAATAAAATCAATCTGTGATTGATTATTGGAATTAAAATTGTTTGATTATAATATATTTTTAACCTTCTTCAAAAAGAGGAAGTTATCAATTGGACTGTACGATTTTTACATCTTCGTCTTTTATAAACCGATACGGAAACTTATTTTTATGTTTGAAATTTAAAAAACCGGCCAAGAGCATGTCGGGCCACCCTCAGTGTAGGGTTCCGTAATTGCCCATCCTTCACAATAGACGAATTACGAATTATTACGCGAAAGATTTAAATTACGACAAAGATTTCAAGCTCTATAAAAAGGTCGTAAACGCCAAAGTAACCAAAAATAATGACTTATTACCTTCTGGACGTTATCGATTATACGCGCCAGATTGAGCGAAATGTTTTAATATAGTATGGCACTTCACAGAAGTATCTGAGAATTTACAATTTATGCTGAACTCTCTAAATGCCGCTAGCAAAAACACTGGCTTAGTTATAAATCTCCAAAAAACTAAAATTATGACAAACACAGACGAATCCCACATATATTTGGAAAATCAAAAAATAGAACAAGTGCAAGAGTTTGTATATCTGGGCAAGCAACTTTCCTTCAAGCAAACGAATAATTTGGATGAAATCGACCGTAGAGTTAAAAAGACATGGAATAAATTCTGGGCAATGAAAGAAATCTTAAAAAATCCACTTCCAATAAAACTCAAAAAGAAAGTGATAGACTCCTGTCTACTCCCTACACTTACTTACGGTAGCCAGTCTTGGAAGTATACAAATAAGGCTAAGCAAAAACTTGTTACGTGTCAGAGAGCCATTGAAAGAAGCATACTAAACATAAAACTGTTCGAAAAAATTCGGCACGATAACATACGGCAAAAAACAAAATGCATCGATGCTTTAGAGTATGCATTAAAATCGAAATGGAGATGGGCTGGACATGTAGCAAGAATGCATGAAGAAAAATGGACAAAGATCGTCACGTTATGGGTCGGACCTAAAGGAAAGAGACGAGCTGGTAGACCATGTGCTCGCTGGACGGACGACATCCGAAAAGTAGCAACAGACTGGCTAGATGCAGCTCAAGATAGAGTAAAATGGCAAGAATTGGAGGAGGCCTTTACCCGAGAGGGGTCCAAACCTATATAGTATACAAGTATATATAAAAAATTACGGAAGAAGGAAAAATATTTTAATAAGTTATTTAAATGAAATTACAATTATAATTTTATAAATCCTATGTATAGTTAAGTTGGTTATGGAATAAATGGGCTTTTTATTTTTATTTTATTTATTATTTTATTATGGCACTTAACCAATACGTGTAACGTTCGAAGTGTAGGGACACCGCGGCACTTACGTAATTAAAAAAAAATGAATTTTGGCGATAACTCCAAAACGGCTCGACCGATTTTATTCAATATAGTTTTCACATAAGGCCTCATTTTCATGAATTTGTCCATAATTTTTTGACCCGTGGTTGAAAAGTTAGAGGGGGGTCACAATTCTTTTTATATTCGGAGCGAATATTTACAAAACTGCTGACTAACAAAAAAATAATGTTCGGCGACCCCTATTATTTTTAAAAGACCTATTCTACGACATCCCCCACACTAGTATTGGAACGAAAAAAAAAAATGGGTGATTTACATTACACTTTAGGTGTACGGGATATTGGTAGTGTACCTACCCGAAAAAAGAAAATACTTTTTATTTTACCGTTTTGTCCGCGTCCACTAAATTAAACGAATCTTTGTCTTTTTGATTAGGTATTCATCTTTCCAAACTACTCTACTGCCAACCTTGCGATGGCATACCTCCGTTTAATTTCGACTTTTCAATTACTAAAGTAACATGCATAAAATACTTATACCAAACAATCACTCTTAATCAAGATAACCGCCATTCAAATAAAACGTCATTTTAAATGAACCTCTAACAAACTAATTCAATCAACGCGTTAGCGGTAATCAGAATGACGGATTCTTGATTTATTGTATTTGACGCCATTCAGAATGACGCGCTCTTGAATAAATCATATTTGAAATTTTTTGAATGTGAATGACGCCTGGCCGTTCATTCTTATTCTCATTCAAAATGAAATTTGCCCAACTCTGGTCTGTAATAAAGCATTTCATTAATAGTTTAAAGTCAAGATAAATAATTATCTTTATAACAAAAATCAGCTCTACTTTTAGTCCCTTAACTATTGAGTGTCATTATTTGTTTATGTGAGGAACACACCGCAATTTTTGTATTAAATAAAATAAACATATAATAAATATCAGACAACCTCACACAAATAGATCTAATCCCAAAGTAAGCTCAAGAAGGCTTGTGTTATGGGTACTAAAGATCAAAGCACAAAAAAAAAGAATTACCCAGGTGTAAAGTCTTTTAAATAAACAATGCAAAAATCTACGAAGCCAGCGACAGAGCTGAGCTGCTGGTGTATCCTGTGGCATCGTCCGCTACCGACTAGTCAGCTCCCTACCTGGGCAAGGCCTCAGCCACCGCTGCAGCCCCCTTGGGCCCGATGGTGTTGTCGTTGAGGTTGAGGCAGGCCAGCCCCGGGTTGTGCTGGAAGCCTGCGACAGAGCTGAGCTGCTGGTGTATCTTGTGGCATCGTCCGCTACCGACTAGTCAGCTCCCTACCTGGGCAAGGCCTCGGCCACCGCTGCAGCCCCCTTGGGCCCGATGGTGTTGTCGTTGAGGTTGAGGCAGGCCAGCCCCGGGTTGTGCTGGAAGCCTGCGACAGAGCTGAGCTGCTGGTGTATCTTGTGGCATCGTCTGCTACCGACTAGTCAGCTCCCTACCTGGGCAAGGCCTCGGCCACCGCTGCAGCCCCCTTGGGCCCGATGGTGTTGTCGTTGAGGTTGAGGCAGGCCAGCCCCGGGTTGTGCTGGAAGCCTGCGACAGAGCTGAGCTGCTGGTGTATCTTGTGGCATCGTCCGCTACCGACTAGTCAGCTCCCTACCTGGGCAAGGCCTCAGCCACCGCTGCAGCCCCCTTGGGCCCGATGGTGTTGTCGTTGAGGTTGAGGCAGGCCAGCCCCGGGTTGTGCTGGAAGCCAGCGACAGACCTGAGCTGCTGGTGTATCTTGTGGCATCGTCCGCTACCGACTAGTCAGCTCCCTACCTGGGCAAGGCCTCAGCCACCGCTGCAGCCCCCTTGGGCCCGATGGTGTTGTCGTTGAGGTTGAGGCAGGCCAGCCCCGGGTTGTGCTGGAAGCCTGCGACAGAGCTGAGCTGCTGGTGTATCTTGTGGCATCGTCCGCTACCGACTAGTCAGCTCCCTACCTGGGCAAGGCCTCAGCCACGGCCGCAGCCCCCTTGGGCCCGATGGTGTTGTCGTTGAGGTTGAGGCAGGCCAGCCCCGGGTTGTGCTGGAAGCCTGCGACAGAGCTGAGCTGCTGGTGTATCTTGTGGCATCGTCCGCTACCGACTAGTCAGCTCCCTACCTGGGCAAGGCCTCAGCCACGGCCGCAGCCCCCTTGGGCCCGATGGTGTTGTCGTTGAGGTTGAGGCAGGCCAGCCCCGGGTTGTGCTGGAAGCCTGCGACAGAGCTGAGCTGCTGGTGTATCTTGTGGCATCGTCCGCTACCGACTAGTCAGCTCCCTACCTGGGCAAGGCCTCAGCCACGGCCGCAGCCCCCTTGGGCCCGATGGTGTTGTCGTTGAGGTTGAGGCAGGCCAGCCCCGGGTTGTGCTGGAAGCCTGCGACAGAGCTGAGCTGCTGGTGTATCTTGTGGCATCGTCCGCTACCGACTAGTCAGCTCCCTACCTGGGCAAGGCCTCAGCCACGGCCGCAGCCCCCTTGGGCCCGATGGTGTTGTCGTTGAGGTTGAGGCAGGCCAGCCCCGGGTTGTGCTGGAAGCCTGCGACAGAGCTGAGCTGCTGGTGTATCTTGTGGCATCGTCCGCTACCGACTAGTCAGCTCCCTACCTGGGCAAGGCCTCAGCCACGGCCGCAGCCCCCTTGGGCCCGATGGTGTTGTCGTTGAGGTTGAGGCAGGCCAGCCCCGGGTTGTGCTGGAAGCCTGCGACAGAGCTGAGCTGCTGGTGTATCTTGTGGCATCGTCCGCTACCGACTAGTCAGCTCCCTACCTGGGCAAGGCCTCAGCCACGGCCGCAGCCCCCTTGGGCCCGATGGTGTTGTCGTTGAGGTTGAGGCAGGCCAGCCCCGGGTTGTGCTGGAAGCCTGCGACAGAGCTGAGCTGCTGGTGTATCTTGTGGCATCGTCCGCTACCGACTAGTCAGCTCCCTACCTGGGCAAGGCCTCAGCCACGGCCGCAGCCCCCTTGGGCCCGATGGTGTTGTCGTTGAGGTTGAGGCAGGCCAGCCCCGGGTTGTGCTGGAAGCCTGCGACAGAGCTGAGCTGCTGGTGTATCTTGTGGCATCGTCCGCTACCGACTAGTCAGCTCCCTACCTGGGCAAGGCCTCAGCCACGGCCGCAGCCCCCTTGGGCCCGATGGTGTTGTCGTTGAGGTTGAGGCAGGCCAGCCCCGGGTTGTGCTGGAAGCCTGCGACAGAGCTGAGCTGCTGGTGTATCTTGTGGCATCGTCCGCTACCGACTAGTCAGCTCCCTACCTGGGCAAGGCCTCAGCCACGGCCGCAGCCCCCTTGGGCCCGATGGTGTTGTCGTTGAGGTTGAGGCAGGCCAGCCCCGGGTTGTGCTGGAAGGCGCGCGACAAGGCCGAGATGCCCGGGTGGTAGATGCCGTTCTGTGGCATCGCTACTTCTTCTAACGAACCCATTTTCTGAAACAATTACCGTCCTATCACATGTCACTGCAAACAGTTTTTATTTAAAAAGAAACGGAGAAGTCGCTTTCTGTAAATAAAAGATTTTACTAGTAAACAAATTTCTAAGTAGTTTTGCTAGTAGTAATAGTAATCTAAATTCTCGGTCTTCACCTGACTCTGAAATCTGATGGATTGTATGATGAGTGTTATGAGTGTGTTGTGTTTGCCTGTAATTGGGTAAATACTCTGATATGTTTGGTACCTGCATAATTTTTTTATGTATGTTATATAGTATTGTACCTGTTGGCAAACCCAATAAACAAATAAATAAATATCGAGAAGTTACTTGGAACACGTGCGCGAGCGCAGTGGCGCCGTCGTTCTCGAGGCGGTTGCGGCCGGCGATGAACACGCGCAGGCGCGGCGGCCGCGCGGACAGCGCCGCGGCCAGCAGCCGCGCGCCCGACGTGCCCAGCCCGTTGTTGTTCAGCCGGAGCTCCTGGAATAAGAGCATTTTCAAACAGCATGTTCATGTTGTTTGTAATAAGTAGGACAGTTTGTATTTGCCATAAAGCAACTTAGAATTACTGTTACACCTGAAACTGTTATCCTGGCGTATCATGGCTATGCATCTTTATTGCTGAACTATGGGTTCTCGCTTTGGGGAAATTCAGTCGACATAATAAGGACCTTTGCTGGACGCTTCTAGAACAGTGAGTACCTCGAGCTCGGAGCACACGTCGCTCTGCAGCAGCTTGGCGAGCCCCTCCACCCCGATGGGCCCGAACGCGTTATCGCTGAGGTCCAGCACCTTGAGCCGCGCCCCGGCGGCTATCATGCCGTCTCCCAGCGCTTTCTAAAAGGACAATATTCATGTTGAACAACGGGTCTCTTATCCTAATGATATGCAGTCGACAATTATGAAATAATGAACTTTATCCTTTGGCCACAAGGGCAATTTAATAGGTCTTAGATGAGAAGAAGACAGGATTCAACAGCAGAAGTTAAACGTAACAAATAGGCATGACGAAAATTATTTTTTAGGATGTCATTAGATTGCTCAGAAATGTCCCTCAAATTTATTTATTATTTATTATTATTTATATGTTATGGGGACCAATATTTATATGGAAACAATAAGTATTTTGCATTTCCATCATAAAAAAAGTGATTACATTCATGGTTGTCATACAATTATTGTTTCATTACATTATGAGCATTATGAAAACAATTTCAAGATCTCTTTTGGATTAATAATAAAAAGTAAGATTGCGTCCCTTTGGAAAAGTATCAATCGTTTATGTATTTTTTTCTGTTTCATGACATACTTATTGAGCTAATTTTATGCATATAACAGTATGCTGTACAATTTAACATCAATCATAATCAAGTGTCCGCTGTACACCTACCAGAGCGGGCGGTATCTCGGTTTTCATCCGGCCGGTAAACATGTCGGACCAGCGCGCCACCTTCAGTTCGGGGTGCGCCTCCAGCGCCTTGGCGATGGCCTCGGCGGCCGCCACGCCCAGCGTGTTCCCCGTCAGCGTAAGGTAGTACAGATCGGGGCATGCTGTGATCGCGGCTACTATGTCCCTTGCTGAAATACATCACACTAACGTTATTATTACTGATGGCCGTTGGGGCAGGAAGGCCCCCAACAAGGTGAACCGACGACCTGGCTAGGATCTAGGGTAGAAATTGGATGAGGGCGGCGCAAGACGGATCGTTGTGGAGAACTTTGGGGGAGGCCTTTGTCCAGCAGAGGACGTCTATCGGATGATATGATGATGATGATGAACATTATTAATGAGAAACATTGCAAGTGTGTTTGTAAATTGACAACATTGATTTTTTTTTAACCAGGTCCAGGTCTTTTGCCAATATAATCAAATAAAGGACAATAAATTCAAAATAATGTCATTTTTAGATTTTTGAAAACATCCCAAATTGTGATTCAAAATTCCATTTGTTAAGTTCCTATGCTCCTATAACATGCTCCTCTAGGGTGGTCCTTATTTTTCAAAGTGAAAAATATTAAGGGGGCACCCTCTAATTATGTTCTCTGTGCTTTAATATGGATACAGATTTTTTATTTGATTTTTTGAATGACGTTTAGGGGTAGCGACTGATATTTCAAAATCTAAAAAAACTAAAAATAAGTCAAACAATCAGGAAGAAATTTCATGCAGGAAAGAAGGAAAGTTACAACGGGGTATAAGTTTTGTTTGTTTATAAGACACGTTAACGAGCACTTGTTCTCAATTTGACTCCTCGCACCCCCGCTTGCCTGACATTCTCAAGGGCACGCCCCGCAACTCAATCAACTTAGTTCCGTTTCAGAAATACTAGAGCAAAATTGACCAGACCGACTACAAAACAGTAACGTCTGATCCTCATTCGCTGGAATTAGTTGAAAACGTAGCTCAGGATATGATTTTTTTCGCTCAAAATCAACTTAACCAGCATCAGCCTCGAGATGATTATAAAGAGCTACTTAACCTTACCATTATTTATATAGGAGGAGTACCTGAGACACAAACATTGTTTAGAATGCCAGCAGGACTGCACAGAGCTCGCTGGGTGGCAAAAGCAATGTATTGCTTGAAAATATTCTTATTTAGACACCAGTTCAAAATGACCAAAAAAGAAAAAAAAGGAATTAAAGATGTTTGAATTTTTTCAGTCATGATTTACGTCAAATACTGGTACCAAGCTTCTGTTGCTTCGTCAACGCCCAGAAATGACTTGCAGCTATTAAAAGATCTGTTTATGATTATATTCGAAAATATAAATCCAGGACTAGCCAAAGTTGCTTTAAAAAAAATGTTGGGACATCTGTGGTACTTGTCAGAGGAGCTCGTATCATTTGCATTTTTTGATGACGAAGTTGCTTTAGATACCAAGCAAAAAATGGTTCTGGCATTAGATAACGAAGGTCTCGATTTCTCTCCGAAGCGAATAAGTCTGAGTACCAAAGATATTGCAGGAAAAAATATCGAAGACTTCGTGTCTAGTAATTCATTGTTTCTTTGAGATAATTGGAATATCATCCAACTTTTTGAAAAAAGATGTTGCTGATTGGCCAGCCGATGAGGCGTATAAAGCTGGAAGAGACATAGTGCGGTCAATGAAAGTAGTCAATGATATTGCAGAACGTGGTGTTGCATTAATGGAAGAATTTAATAAGTTGATGATCACTATTAATGAAGAGCAAAAGCAATATCTACTTTTGATTGTCAAAGAATTTAGAAAAAAATATCCTGATTCTAAAAAATCAACCCTTATTAAATGATTTTTTATAGGTATTTGTGTATTTTATGCTTTAGCTAGACTATTTAAATAATATGACATTAAATTTCTTTTTGTTTCCTCTGCAATTAATAAATGTTGTAATTTATAAAAAAGGTCTTTATTTGTTACTTTTCCCACTTTTGAAAGTCCTCGCGACCCCTAAACTTTAATAATTAATTTAAAAAAATAGCATGTTTCTTTCTAAGGCTATATATCACTTTGCGAGGGTGCCCCATCAACATTTCAAAAAAAAATTTTTTGTGAACATATAAGGACCACCCTAATGCTCCTCAGGTCAAAGCAGTAACTTCTTAAACAATTGCTGAAAGTCCTAGAGAGACAGTACAATACAATACAAATACTCTTTATTGCACACCTCCAACATCAAGGAATATACAACACAAGATGCATTAAAATAACAGGCAGAGGTTTACCTGTTTACAACAGGCAACAACCTGACAGTATTGCAATACGAAAGGAAAAAAAGTAGTCAAACCAAGGTTCTACGAGAAGCTTGTTTGTGTAATTTTATAAACAGTAAACAAAGTGATGCCAAAGATTTGCTTAATCAAATTGAAACTGATATTTTAACAAAAGTATGTCTGGCATGGATCCGTTCCGAAGCTAGAAGTGCATAAGTTCTAAACACTAAAACTAGTGACTCTGTTAACTGTAGACCTCATGATTATTTTTCAAAATTGATTAAACGTGATTTTTATCATGTTTTCAATGCCAATATTTCTACTAAATCAAAGAAAGATAAAATGATGTCATACAAACGATTGTAATAAAAAAAAATTAGGCTATTATAATATTTTGTAGTAATTTCACAAGCTTTTTTAAATAAAACCTTGAATCAAGTTCACATAAATGTTTCTAGTGCACATGCCACCAATCCAAATAACCCACTTAATATCCTACTTCATTTTCATCCCAATAACACAACAATACTGTAACTATGAACAAGCAAACAAATGACCACAAATCATATCTTAAAGAATGTATGTCATGAATCATGATCATGAAATATAAGGAAGTTCGAATATGGTTATTTATGACGCAAAAGTATGCCGATAAAATAATATAAATTCGCATTAGCGTACTACATATATAATTAAAACTAGAACAGATTCGATTAAGTATTGAAAAAAAAAACGAGTATGAGGCTTTAACGTACACTTTACCAAAGACGCGCCACAACGACCATAAAAAAGGTAACAATACCATATCAACACGTGATGCAGCCAGAGGTTATAATGTAAACATCATCAATAACAACACTAATTTAAGACTTCACATTACTAGAAAAAAGCCTTAGGAGAGAACTATCACACAAATAAATACCAAATATAGCTCAGAAATAGAGACGCTTACCATCTGTTTCAGTGTCCAATTTAAGTGATTTTCCTGTGAAATCGACACCACTTTGCACTTTGTTTGTTTCGTTTAAAGCTGAACTAAATGATTTCAAATCAAATGTGGCCATTGTGTAACTTAATTCATCAATTAATAATAGTATAAATTAATAAAACATAGGAAGCATTCACTCCGAAGGCACTCAACGGATATTTTTTAATTTTTTGATCGTTTCGTTTCGCTTGACATGACATGTGCAGTGTTGCCAAGCGACGAGCATTTGTAATTGTAACGCGGTTCATACACGTTCCGGTCATGGTATAATAAAATAAAGTATAGCACTCCGGAATGGATGGAACTCCATTCAGGACTTTTGACGTCATCACGATAATGATTGGTTGGATGGTTCTGTCAATCCGTTTCTGTGCTGCCATTGGTGTATCATAATACTCCCCGATTCCCTAGCTATATGAATCGTGAATGTTTTAAATGAATTATTACGACCAAATAAAATTTTGTCAAAGAACATGAAAATCGTGATGCGTAAATTCATAGTCAGACCACGCTAACTCTTCCAAGCAAATGAACTGTCAAACCATACTAATTTTTATTTGGATCAACTTTTTCTTATTGTTATTCTGTCCCGTCACCCAGGAGACAATGGTAATTAAACTTCTTAGAAAAGTGTTCATAATTAATAATATTGGTATTTTCAAGAGATATTCTAAATAAGAATGGTTTATAACTGCTGCAATTAAAACTTTTTTGTTGAATATTGCCGCCGGAAATCGTAGTTTTAAAGAGTAGCTACCTAAACCAGGGGACTTCACCATGGCAACAAGCAACAGTAAAATTTGATTGACCCATTTATTTGTACGACTGGTAGAAAA
Organism: Apotomis capreana; assembly: GCA_947623375.1. NCBI lineage: Eukaryota > Metazoa > Arthropoda > Insecta > Lepidoptera > Tortricidae > Apotomis > Apotomis capreana. The sequence continues at coordinate 397,284 of OX392523.1, read as the reverse complement.
TATTTTTTCCTTATATAAAACGGCAACTAATCAGTGACGTAGAAAGCCTCACTAGCCGGAGTGCCACACCTTTATTTTCTTATACTATGGTTGCGGTATGAGACACTAAAGATAACAAACTCTCGGATTTATAATGTTCAATGTTTTTATTTATTTCCACGATGAAAGCTCTCGCTTCGGACCCAACAACCAGTCGTCTCCACCACCACCACAGATTATTTATATAATACTATACTAGTCTAGTGGTCAGGGTCAGGCTAAGACCAATTATCTATAGACTTGACGTCAGCGTACACCCGTAAGGGACAGACATAGAATACGTCATATATTCGGAGTGGCCATGTTGATTCAAATTTTCCCATAATTTTATATTACTGACATGCCATTTTTGCATCATTGTGGCTGCATATAATACATAGCTTTTGGAACATCTTATCACTAAAAATGAGGATGGGGTTTAAGGTTAGATGAGAAATCAGAAATGAAACACATTCAGATAATGTTACCGATATCTCAATTTTTAAATACAAATAATACTACTGAGCGGGCGGTCCTGGGTTCAAATCCCGGCCAGGGCAAATATTTGTGCGACAAACTCGAATATATGTTCCCGGGTCGTCATGGATGCTATCGATATATGTATTTATATATATTATGTATATCGTCATCTAGTACCCATAGTACAAGCTTGATTTGTGTAACATAGTCCCTTAATGTTTATTTATTAATACAAATTATATTAAATTATTTCCGTTGGCGATTCTAAGCCGTGGAACCGACATCCTCATTTAATCTTCACAATATTTGTTTTTTTTTTGTTATTAGAATATAAGTACGATTTAATACCCCTAAATTTATGATATTTTCATCTGGTATCCCTAATATGATTGTTATGCAGCTAAATTAAGAACACATTTAAATCGGGGGGCACGGCAGTGCCCCCGCCAAGTCGAGCGCGAAGCAAACACTGCCGTACCATCCTTTACTGGAACCATTTCGCCGCATTTTCAGGCCCCTATTTGAGCACCTCTGGATAAGACCAGAACGCAGAAGTTTTTGTCATCCAGTAAGCTATAATCACATACTTAAAATCCAAAATTTCAAGTCTGTAGGTCATTTAGTTCCGAAGTTACGCGAAAGCAAAGTTTCGCATTTACGACACTCACTCATTCACTCACTCACTCATGATCATCAGTAAAGAACTAGTACTTCCCATAAATTCAGAGAGCTGAAATTTGGTAAGAGTTAGGGTTTAATGGCCACATAAAGCGAAAACTATAAAAATTGGCCAAGTGCGAGTCCGACTCGCGCATGAAGGGTTCCGTACTATAAAACAAGTTTGTTGTATGGGAGCCCTTAAATATTTATTTTATTTTATTTTTAGTATTTGTTGTTATAGCGGCAATAGAAATAGATCATCTGTGAAAATTTCAAATGTCTAGCTATCTCCGTTCGTGATATACAGCCTGGTGACAGACGGACGGTTGGACGGACGGACGGACGGACAGCGAAGTCTCAGTAATAGGGTCTCGTTTTTACCCGTTGGGTACGGAACCCTAAAAACTAGGATAATCGAAGATCTGGAGTACTCTGATTAGAAAACACAAGAGCCCAACCAAACTATTAGAGATCGACATACCGCCTTTACAAAAAATATTCAACTTGTTGTTGTGTTCGGTTGGCCGCCGTCGCGACTGATCATCTCTCCTGATGATGGATCGCGTACCGATTCAAAACATGTCGAGCGTTATTCGACTTCTACGACGTGAGTAAACCCGTTTAAGTATTTTAATATTCAACTTAGTGGGCCGCTTCATTTGATGTCAAAAATCCAAGGTCTGAAGTATTTTGACGACGCGTTTGGCTCGGTTTGTAGACACCTCCCTACTGAGCCGGCGGTCCCGGGTTCGAGTCCCGGCCAGCGCAAATATTTGTGTGATGAACTCGAATATTTGTGCTTGGGTCATGGTTGTTCTATGTATTTAAGTATATCTTTATCTATATAAGTATGTCTATCGTCGTCTAGTACCCATAACACAAGCCTTCTAGAGCTTAATTTGGGACTGGATCGATTTGTGTGAGGTTGTCTGATATTTATTTGTTTATTATTTATTTGGTGAAGAACCCTCAGCTGGTCTCAGCTGTATTAGAGATATGGTAATGCCCCCTTCTACTATTGGTACATTCAAAAATCGACTGTCATTGAAAAAATCCAGCGTAGTAGATGTGTACCCACATCTTCTAATTTAATCTAGCCTATAGCGTCCCACAGCTGGGCGGGTTACGTATTACAATCCCGAAAGTTCATAATACCTAGTAGTTGAAATACCGATGGTCAAAATACCGAAAGTTCAAAAAGCCGATATTCGATAAACCGAAGCTCAAATTACCTATTTTCAGAAAATCGAAAGTTTAAAATCTCGAAATTTCATAATCCCGAAATTTTTAAAATCTCGAAATTTTATAATCCCGATAGTCAATGAGCACTTTAAAAGTGTCAGGACACTAAACTAATCTGACTTTTCCGTAGAACCGATCTGCTCCGGCGGCGCTGCGGGATATTTAGCCCCTCCGCCCTAGCGTAAGAAAATGCGGCACCTACGCTCGCCTTCTTACGGCGGCCGGGGGCTGCCCTCCCTCCGCGCCTCCGGCCTTTTATATACACTCTAGGGGTAGGGCAGACAAGACCACGTGGAATCGGGGTTGACAGCTTCGGTTCTGTAGCAAGTCGATTAAGAAAAGGAAAGAGTCCGGGAAAGTGGGAAATTATGACACTAAATATTCGATATTATGATAAAATATTCTGTCATGGACCGCCAACCGAACCGAACTTGTCTGGAACCGAAGCTGTCAACGCTCGCCTCCGCAGCTTCGGCTTTTTGGTCACCTTCGGCGACCAGCCTCAGCTGCTGCGACTCGCTTGATGCCCGCACTTTCTAACGCTTGGGCCACAGTATAATAAAGAGTACTAACGTACTAGGGCGGAGGGGCTGCACATCCCGCAGCGCCGGAGCAGATCGGTTCCACAGAAGAGTTCACTTATAAATAGTAAGTATAGTAGTAGGCAAGTAGGTTACGTAATTTAGGTTAATATTCTTTGTATAAAATAAACATTAGAATCTGTAAGACTACAGAAATATAATTCTCGACAGTTTAAATAATATTCCGGATTACAACCTTAAGGCAGGATCATAGTCTTCGGGATTATAATCTTCGGGATTACAGTCTTCGGGATTTCATTCTTCGGGATTACAGTCTTCGGGATTATAATATTCGGTATTTCATCCTTTCGATCAAACGTTCTTTCGGGATTTTAAACTTTCGGTCAAATAAACATTCGAAATTTTAATTTTCGGCCTTCCGTCCATAGGTCTTATGAAATTCGGTATTTTGTGTTGAATATTTATGCATGGTATCCCTATAATGTTTTTAGGTGTTTTATAAATGTATATAGCAACTCTCATTCTGTTCTGTCAAAGCCTCTACCCAACCCGGTACGCCATTTCTTCTTGTAAATTATATTTAAATTTATTAACGCCATCCACGATCCGTTCTTCATTGTGAAAGTGAATTCTCATATACTGAAGACAAATAAATCAGGAGCTTCCGTTATTTCATTGGTTTGTTTTATTCCTCTAAACCCTCATCAATATCTAGTTAGGTTATTCCACTGCAGTCTTTATTTCAATAGGCTATGTGCCCAGGCTTCGCATAAATACAACCTTTAGATATTGATGGGTGCGCAATAAAACAAACACAATGAGTGACGATGGGCAAGAACGCCCCAACGAGGAAAATCGTCACGCTCCTGACAATGGTGCCGCGGGCGCACATCGTGCCGCCGGCGCCATGCCGCCGACCGCGCAGCTGCCCATGCTGCCCTTGGCGATGTCCGCGCCGCCGCCGAGCAGCGGTAACGTGTCTATCGACAAGCTGGAAGGTACGGGCGATTACAACACGTGGAAGTTTGCCATGAGGATGGCGCTGTCGCTTGAAGGCCTGTGGGCCTGTGTCGACGGCACGTATAACGGTGTTCACCACGAGGATCGGGATCAGCGCGCGCTGGCTAGAATCTGCCTAGCAGTTAAATCTACATGTTATCAGTATGTGCGCGACGCTGCCACCGCGAAACAAGCGTGGGATAACCTCGCCAACGTGTTCGAGGACCGTGGGCTGTACCGGCGTGTATTGTTACTGCGCAAGCTCCACAAAATAAAATTTACCACGATGGTGGAATACATTGCTCAAATTATGACGTTAGTGCAACAGTTAGCCGATATCGGTAAAGTAATTGAAGATGATGAAGTGGCCGAACTGCTGCTCAGCGGGCTGCCGTCCGAGTACGACGCCCTAGTCTCTAATCTTGAAACGGCATGTATGGCCTCATCTTTATCGAGCGAGCTTGTGAGAGCAAGATTGCTGCAGGAGGAATTCCGGAGGGCATCTAATAATTCAAGCAATAATAATAGTGATAACTCAGCATTTTATTCAAATCACAAAAACATTCAGTGTAACTATTGTAAAAAGAAAGGACATATTAAATCGAAGTGTTATAAGTTTAAGCGAGACAAGAAGAACCCAAATACACTTAATGCTGGCCAAAGCTTTGTAGCTACAGCTTTTTTGGCCAAAAAGGATGATTGGGTGGTTGATTCTGGTGCTTCACAGCATATGTCAAATAATTTGAAGAATATGGACAATTTTATAGACTCTAAAAGTGTAATAGCTATTGCTAATAATGAAAAATTAGAATGCCATGGTCAAGGCAACATCATTTTGGACAATCAGCTGGTAAGCAAAATTAATAATGTTTTATATGTTCCTGACCTTTCTGTGAACCTTCTGTCAGTAAGTTGCCTGGTAAATAAGGGGTTTTCTGTTTTATTTGACAAACAGGGTTGTTTTATTTATAATAAGTGTCAAATTTCTGGAAGCATAGTGGCAAAGGCTAATTTAAATAATGGGCTTTATGTTTTAGATAAAAGTAACTGTAATGTGTCAGGTAACTCCCATAGAGAGCATTCTTCAATGTTCTTGTGTCAAAATGACAGTAGACAAGAGCAACAGAGTGCTAATGTTGCTGCCTCAGCGGTGCCTGTCGATCTCTTGCACTGTAGGGTTGGTCACTTAAGCCTTAAAGGCTTAAGAACCTTAACAGATTGTGTTTCTGGTATTCAGTTTCAGAGTGACTTGCAGAAATTGGACTGCGAGGCCTGTCTCAAGGGTAAAATGTGCGCACTTCCTTATCCAGTGGGAGAAGCTTCGCGTGCCAGCAAGCGCCTGGAATTAGTTCATTCAGATGTGATGGGACCAATGCAGGAGGACAGCTGGGGAGGTGGCAGATACCTGGTCACGTTCACTGATGATTACTCTCGGCGAACTCATGGATATATTATAAAACAAAAATCCGAGGTAATGTCATGTTTTCTTACTTATAAGGCCCTAGTCGAGAAACAGTCTGGTCTGCCTATACTTTGTCTTCGTACGGATGGGGGTGGTGAGTACTGTAATTCTGCATTTAATACATATTTGCAGAAACAGGGTATAATACATCAAAAGATTGTACCGTACTGTCATCAACAACTTGGTGTAGCGGAAAGGTTAAACCGCACTTTGGCTGAGAAAGCAAGGTGTATGCTATTTGGTGCAGGTCTCTGCAACAGATATTGGGGTGAGTCCATTATGACAGCTGTATATCTCAAAAACAGGAGCCCCACATCTGCGTTGTCAGGACTGACACCAGAGGAAGTATGGACTGGGTCAAGGCCGGACCTCAGCCATCTTCATGTCTTTGGCTGTATTGCTTATTCTCTAGTACCAAGTGAATGTCGCCGAAAACTGGATCCTAAAAGTAAACAGTTTCTATTTGTAGGTTATAGTGAAACCTCCAAAGGATACAGGTTGGCGGACCCCCTTAATCCAAAGAAAGTGATAATTTCCAGAAATGTTGCATTTTTAGAAAATAAATTTTATTATGATATTGACATTCAAAACAAAACTAGTGATATTTTAAATAATGAATGTATATTTTATGAATGGTCATGTAATGACAATTTTATTAATTCAATGAATTTAAATGAAATTAATAATTCTAGTAATGTTGAAATCTATATCAATGGTAATAATAATTCTTCTAGCAATGAAGTGAATAATAATATAAGTAATTTAAATTCTAGTCATGATGTTAGTATAGGTCCCAGTGATGAAATCACTTTTAATGATTCTAACGAAAATGTTTCTCAAATTTCAGGAGCTGATGAGTACTGCACAGGCAGCGAGCACGAATCGAGCTCGGATTGGTCGCCGGTGCCGGACGCGCGCCCTGAGCGCGTGACGTCCTCGTACCAGTCGCCAGTTGGTGGGGAAGATGTGAGTCGCCCCCTGTCGCCTGTGCTCGGCAATGCACGCGCCGCTCGCAGTACACGCTCCAAACTACCTATCAGGTACCAAGACTATGAGATGGATTATTCGCTCATAGCAGAAAGTATTTCTATTGATGAGCCACAGTCGTATGAAGAAGCCATCTCTAGTCCTAATTGTGCACAGTGGCAAGCTGCCATGCAGCTTGAGTATGATTCTATGTTATCTAATAATGTGTGGAAATTGATCGATCGTCCCTCAGGGGAAAACATTGTCAAAAGTAAGTGGGTTTTCAAAACTAAACACGATGCTTCTGGAAATTTTGACAAGCATAAAGCTAGGATCGTGGCTCGCGGTTACTCGCAAGTTCACGGTATAGATTATTTTGAAACCCATTCACCAGTTGTCAGGCACAGTAGCATGAGAATATTATTTTCTTTAGCTAATAAATTAGATTTAAACATTGATCACATTGATGTAGCAACAGCATTTTTGAATGGAACTCTTGAAGAGACAATTTATATGGAACAGCCACCTGGCTTCAATAATGGTAAACATGATAAAGTATGCTTATTGTTGAAAGGTATTTATGGACTAAAGCAAGCTAGTAAAATTTGGAATAATAAAGTTCATGACTTGCTTTCTTCCAATAACTTTAAACAAAGCAAATGTGAACCTTGTGTGTATGTGAAGAAATGTCAAAATGATTTTGTCATAATTGCTTTGTATGTAGATGACTTTTATGTCTTTTACAGTGAAAATAGTGCCATTTATAGAGAATTGCGTCAACTTTTAGAAAGTAATTTTAATGTAAACAATCTGGGCACTCTTAAGAGCTGTTTAGGCATAAACGTCACCCGTGATAGAGCAAAAGGTTTGTTAAAACTTGATCAGTCTGATTACATTCGTAGGGTGTTAATTAAATTTGGTATGCAAAATTGTAAAGCCGTGTCCACACCCATGTTGCCTAATAGTAAATTTTATAAAGCTGAAAAATGTTTAGATGAGAATGTTTATAATTATAGGCAACTAATGGGCTCTTTAATGTACTTATGTGTCTGTACGAGGCCAGACATAGCTTTCGCTTGCAGCCAATTATGTCAATTTAACAATGGCTTTGACCAAACTCATTGGTTAGCTGCTAAACGTATTCTTCGGTACTTAGCGGGTACAATTGATTATTGTTTGTTATTCACAAAGAATGATAATTGTAATTTAGATGCTTATGCCGACGCAGATTGGGCTAATGACCATTTAGATAGGAGGTCTTACACAGGCTTTGTTATTAAATTTGGCAATGACACCATTCATTGGGAATCTAGGAAACAACGATGCATTGCTCTTTCCTCTACAGAATCTGAATACTTAGCTATGTCTGATGTTTGTAAGGATATCTGTTTTATTAGGATCTTTATATCTGAAATATGTGACAGTATAAGCTTAATCATAACATTGTATAATGATAATCTTAGTGCTCAAAAGCTTTTAGAAGTGAAAGAATATTGTCACAAGCGTACAAAACATATTGACCTTAGATACCATTATGTTAAAGATTTGGTCAAAAATAATTGTATAACTGTTAAATATTTGCAAACAGATATGATGATAGCAGATGTATTTACTAAAGCACTTGGTTCCATCAAACATAACAAGTTTATAAAGCAGTGTAATGTTTTGAAAATTTAATTACATAATTGTGTAGATTCACAGTTTTTGCTTGATTGTATACCTATGTATAACTTGCTTGGAATGCTTTGCATATGATAAGTTGATAAGTTTTACGTTTTGATATGGTACCTTTGTATGACTTGTTGGAATGATTTGCATATGATAACTTGATAAGTTTTGATATGATACCTATGTATAGCTTGTTCGGAATGATTAGCATATGATAGGTTTTAAGTGTCATGTGATACCTTTGTTAGTTTGCTTGATACCTAAGCATGTTATAACATTATAAGGATATGGGGAAGTGTTGAATATTTATGCATGGTATCCCTATAATGTTTTTAGGTGTTTTATAAATGTATATAGCAACTCTCATTCTGTTCTGTCAAAGCCTCTACCCAACCCGGTACGCCATTTCTTCTTGTAAATTATATTTAAATTTATTAACGCCATCCACGATCCGTTCTTCATTGTGAAAGTGAATTCTCATATACTGAAGACAAATAAATCAGGAGCTTCCGTTATTTCATTGGTTTGTTTTATTCCTCTAAACCCTCATCAATATCTAGTTAGGTTATTCCACTGCAGTCTTTATTTCAATATTTTGAACTTCGGTATTGTAATACGTACCCGCTGGGCGAATGCCTCCCCTTCTGCTTTTAATACGCATATAAATAAAATTAAAGGAAAACTCTGGATAAGACTAGACTGGCTTTTATACTTATACTTACCTTACAAGTTTACAAGAAGAAATAGTCGAACGATTAACTTTATTCTACTCGAACATTACACAAATTAAATAAACAAATTACACCAAAATATTAATTTCGCTCAAAATTTGGTCAAAATATAATGCATTGGACTAAGAGTGGCGGTGATACCCGCACACGTCGCTAGATGGCGCTAACTGTATTTTGAAACGCACCTACGTTTGTTTTTCCGATAATCTTATATGGCGAAGTGGCAACCGGCCGCGTTACAGTCGTTTACGACATTCTTCTATTGCGCTCGGAAACGTTTGCTAGGGATTAGGAGGGGTTATTTGCATTTCGTTGATTTCGCTTATTATTTCGTGAGGTTTGCTAAAGTGAATTAGCAGGTTGTTATAAAACAATATGCCCACGCTTCTACAAAAAGAAGTGAAATCCCACCAAAAACATTCTGTAAAAAATTAGCCAAGTCTCGATGGAGCTGCTTGTTTATCTCTAAAAAGTAATGAAATCTAGACAAAGTCGTACCAAGTCTAAGGTTCCTTACTGCGATTTCTTTATTATTATAGTTAATGTTGTGTGACTTGGCCGTTGAAGAGTACACAAGGGTACAACACCAGGTGCTCCATGACACCATTGCACCAATCTGTCGCCAGAACCGCTACCCATTGACGATGGAAAATTGCCACTTGGAAAACGTTGATTCAATAACCAGTCAATTGTAGGCTTGATAAAGCTGCGTATTTCAATAATACTTATGTATTATTGAAATACGCAGCCAAAGCCTGAAACAAACAGTATAAAAAGTATTCATCTACCTCTAATCATTGATAGAAGTCCGTCTGTACATCTATTTTATGCTAGATCGGTGGTCGATTTGACGCTCCAAAAAGAAGAGAGCAGAAGTCAGCATTGTCAATGCTGAATGCATGTGCTGCACAATCAACAACAGCCTAAAATGAGACACTAGCGTCAAATTACCAATACCAGTATGGGCTATTATCTCGCTTAACAAACATAGGTAGTTACAACAGATATAACATTACGTGTAAACAAAATTGACTTGTAGCGGTTCTGGGGACAGATTGGTGCAATGGTGTCATGGAGCACCTGGTGTTGTACCCTTGTGTACTCTTCAACGGCCAAGTCACACAACATTAACTATAATAATAAAGAAATCGCAGTAAGGAACCTTAGACTTGGTACGACTTTGTCTAGATTTCATTACTTTTTAGAGATAAACAAGCAGCTCCATCGAGACTTGGCTAATTTTTTACAGAATGTTTTTGGTGGGATATGACTGACAGCTTATCATAAACAACCTACGTAATTTGGGCGGATCATTTTTACATGTCACGTGTACTTATTTGTTTGCCACAAACTCGATTGTGGCAGCGGTGAAAAAGTGAAACTATGAAAAAGACAAAAAATAATATACTTCTCTCTGTCACTCTTGTTATAATTTGTATATGACCATCTCCTTCTGTAGTGGTATTATTATTTGGTTGTCAAGTCTATAGATAATTGGTCTTAGGGGTCAGGCTTTACTTTGTAGCTTGACGTCAATAAAATTGAAACTGTATAGCTGGCTTTATATGTGTTTCTCAAGTGACAGCCAAAATTTTTTTTCAGCTGGCCACTGACGTACGATAATTACGGCCTGAACATAGGCCGAAGGGTTACTCTGATGTTCGAAATTCGATCGTCGTATAGTACCATCTCTCTCAATCTCCTGTCAAACTATATTAGAGTGAGTGGGGTGGTACTATACGACGATCGGAGTAGCTCTTCAGAACGGGAACTTAATATGTCAAGTCAAATGTCATTCTGATAATTAAATACTTCAATATTCACGATTTTAAACTTTATTCCTAGGTTTCAAACTTCCATCCATTGCGTAAACCGCTAGTAAATCGCTAGTTAGTAGTAGTGTTAGTTAGTGGTTAGTGCTACGTGACATTTCAAAGGCGTACCATGGCGGGTATGTATTTATTTATATAAATAAAAAAATAATGTGAAATCTATAACCGATAAAATGTAGAAAGTTTTCTTTTTCTTATTAATCCCATTTCTAGTAAAAGTTACTCTTTAGCAAGTTTATATTACAGTTGTAGTCTCTAAACTCATAGTAATTTGGGATAATTTTGGTTAAAAATCTAAATTACTTAACCTTTGGCCCTCTTAACGGTATGGAATGGAATTTAAATTAAGAATAAGGCGCTGGTACTCTAAAAAGTTCGAGGCCATATTCGGGTAGAGGGTTCATTTGTTTAATTTGTACGTAATAGCAATCTTATTTGCGTACTTTTAAAGGTTATAGTTGTCCAATTGTTGTTTATGGCAAAAATTAACAAGTAAGTGGTAATGTAGTACTTGTAGTTTTTAGTTTAGTGGACAAACCGGTTAACCTTGAACTACACCATTGTGTCATTTATCAACTTTGGGATTACTTTCATTTTAGGTTTCTTCAAGGAAAGTTTTGTTGGTTGAAAATAGCTTTGTCTAATTTTATAAATTAGTGATAGCAAAAATAGAACACCTCAAATGCAAGATCATGCCTTTTTTGGCAATGTTAATGGAAGATGGCAAAGAAGGTTCAATATTAAACTCTAGGCACTGTGCCATATTAAGGGGCCAAAAACTAGTAAGAAATAGGAAAGAGTGGTGAGTACACCTCCAACAACAGCAATGTTCTTAAGCAAGGGTTGCCAAATGGCCGAGTAATCCAGAAAAGTCCCAGTATTTGGTGCCTGATCCCATGTCCTGTAATCCTGTCACTTGGTCAATAAAGTCCAGGCATTGATAAGCCTGCATCTGGCAACCCAAGGTGTGTCTCACCGGGAGCATTTGCCTGCATTGTAACGAGAGTTTCGTTACATTACAGGTTTTTTTTTACATGACAGGCTTGTGGTGAGGATGCAAATTAAAATCATTAATAATAATAACCAGAGGAATGAAAGAACTAGCATTTTTTAGTTCTCCAGACAACGTCCTAATATTGCTATAATATTAGATTTCATTTTATGTTTGTCACTACAAAAGAGCAACAAATAATAATAATCAATAAAGATATAATTTGCACAAGTTTTATTAATTCACTTGGGCTTATAGACTATCCTTAAAGTAAACCTTGATATAATTACTAATATTAAGCAATTATTATTTAAATAAAATGATTTAAACGGATTATATCATGTGTATATTAATTATTAGAGCCTCCCTGACATTGACAACCTTTGACAACGGTAACTGGAAAGTTACGGAAACGTCAGGGAGGATAGAATAATTAATAGTAATATAATATGTATAAGCAGTCTTATTAAATGTGTGACAGCCGCGGAAAGTGAAGAAAATATTATAAAATTTATAAACAATAACGTACAAGTACAGTATAATCTCACTAATCCGGCACTTCAATACACCCACTTAAAAACGCAACTAAAAGTTGACATTATAGCGCGAGATAATGACTGACTGATGAATTATGACTAGGTATTATAATATCAGACTGGGGTCAGGTCCAGGTTATGTAATTGGCGAAAGCAAATCTGCCCGACTTTATAAATAAATATAAATAAATAAATATCGGACAACCTCACACAAATCGATCTAGTCCCAAATTAATAATAATAATAATTCGTTTATTTCAGGCATCAAAGGCCCATAGATAAATACCTTACAATCTAACATACATATTAAAATACTAAACAAGTAGGTCACGAAATTAAGCTCAAGAAGGTTTGTGTTATGGGTACTAGACGACGATATACATACTTATATAGATAAATATATACTTAAATACATAGAACAACCATGACCCAAGCACAAATATTCGAGTTCACCCAAATATTTGCCCTGGCCGGGATTCGAACCCGGGACCGCCGGCTCAGTAGGCAGGTGTCTAAAAACCGAGCCAAACGCGTTGTCCTTACTTGGTCTAGTAAGTAGTAGTTAAGTATTAAAAATCCTGCATTCCATTTTAAAATTTTGCGTTAACCTATACTGACGTCTCCAAACAATAACAAAACAATACTAAGTAGGTACATATATACATGGGTCTGAAGAGTATAAATAAATATTGAGCAACTATCTTATACAAATCGGTCTAGTCTAGTCCTAAACTAAGTAAAGCTTACACTATGGATACTAGATGACAATATACATATATAAATAACATCCATGACCCACAAACAAATATTCGAGTTCATCACACAAAATATAGGTATTTGCCCTGGCCAGGATTATATAGTAGTATAAAATAGTAGTACTACTAGTAGGATCATAGTTTTTAAAATTTTGATTATGGCCTCAGGAGGCTATAGAAAAACTTGATTCAGTACATCTAACATCTGTACCTACTCTAGCTAGATGGTTATAGTAAACCATTGATACAAAGAGGGCACTCGAACCCGGTATCTGTGGATTACCGGGCCAGCGTGTTTGTTGCCTGCGGTAATCCAGAGGTACCGGGTTCGACTCCCGATCTCCTCCACCAGGTTACGCATTTCAATTTTTCTTTATGCTTTGATCATTGTATTAAAGGGTTAATAAAAAGGTATGAGACATTACATGTGTCATAGATGTATAGATGGTTACATTTATCATCGGCTTGTCACTTTTTATTTAAGTTGTGATCGTAACTTTCTAATCTAATCTTCCAATCTGCCTCTAATGGGATCGATAGACTCAGTCAAACAGCAAAATTGCGCCGCATGTCGCGTTTATAACAACGGCTCCATTTAATTTTTCTAAAATTATCAATTTTTTTTTTTCAAAGTATACTTTTTGACGGATGTTTTATTTCATGACAAGCACTTTTCTCTGAAAATGTAGGTATCTAGATCGTCATAAAACAAATGTATCCTAGAGATGCCAAACAATCTTTAAAAAAAGAAATAATTTTATGGCTTCAGGAAAATGTTACCATATTGGTTTGGTCAATAGTTTTCTGACTTTTCGCCGAATGTCATATCATCGAACTTTCACATCGCTGAATTTTAGGGTTCCGTACTCAAAGGGTAAAAACGGGACGTTATTTCCACTGTCCGTCCGTCCCTCCGTCCGTCCGTCCGTCTGTCTGTCATCAGGCTATAATCTCATGAACCGTGATAGCTAGACAGTTGAAATTTTCACAGATGACGTATTTCTGTTGCCACTATAACAACAAATACTAGAAACAGTATAAAACACATATTAACGTAAAATATAGTCTTTTGAAATCATATTTGGAGAGCCCGGTTGCGTTAACTTTGCACCTCATTTGTATCTGGCGCCATGCATACCAGGTGCAAACTAAACTTAACAAGCCAGTTAAGATGGGATAAGTATTTGTACGGATCCTCGGTGCGCGAGTCATCAGACCCGTACTTGGCCGGGTTTTCCGCGAATGTCATTATTTTTTCATGATTCTCGAAAATATCATCCTGTTCATTGGGTAATTTTTCTAAAGTTGTACACCCCACTTTTTTTTTTTTTCGATATTTTGGTTATTTTCTACTCGGAATCACGAGCTCTTTCGATCTAATTAGGAGAAAATAGCTGTCTGTTAGGTACTTGTCCACTGAACCTTCGCTCCGCTCCGCTCCTTTTCTGTGGACAGACAGCCTTAGTCTTCTTAAATAATTTGGTCCATAATATTTCTTCGGTTACCGCGAATGTCACACATTTAAATATTAATTTAATTTAAATAAAACAATTTAAACGGATTATGTATTTAAACACTTTATTGCATATGAATCAATATTGATTATATCGCGTATAATTAATTATTTGACGACGCGGTTGGCTCAGTTTGCAAGCACTTACCTACTGAGCGGCGGTCCCGGGTTCGTATCCCGGCCAGGGCCAGGGCAAATATTCGTGTCATGAACTTGAATATTTGTGCTTGGGTCATGGTTGTTCTATGTATTTAAGTATATATTTATCTATATAAGTATGTATATTGTCGTCTAGTACCCATAACAAGCCTTCTTGAGCTTAATTTGGGACTAGATCGATTTGTGTGAGGTTGTCTGATATTTATTTATTTTATTTTTATTTATTTATTTGAGCCTCCCTGACGTTTCGGTAGCTTTACAGATAGGTTACCGTTGTCAAAGGTTGACTGTATCTGTGAAGCTACCGAAACGTCAGTGAGGCTCAAATAATTAATATCCCAAGTAGCAAAACAAGCTGCAGAATCGCTTATACAGCCTTTGTTCAGCTTAAATTAGCATTATAAGCGTTGTTTTACTTAAATGCGTGACAGTCGCGGAAACCCAAGAAAATGTTAATTTAATTCGGTCCATTCAATGGCGTTTTTCAGCCCTCTTATCATTCGTCCATGGTATGTTTCTGTAGCACGCAGTACTTGATTATGTTTTTTAT
Source organism: Apotomis capreana (assembly GCA_947623375.1). Taxonomy (NCBI): domain Eukaryota; kingdom Metazoa; phylum Arthropoda; class Insecta; order Lepidoptera; family Tortricidae; genus Apotomis; species Apotomis capreana. The sequence goes on along the minus strand of OX392523.1, from coordinate 382,180 downwards.
GCGTTAATTTGATAATGACTTATTTTAATGGGGTCAGTTTGTGTAAACTTGAACTGTACGTTATGTAAGCGATTGCGTAGCGTATATTATCATTTATCAGTTATGGTATTTTGTTGTAAATTTAAGTTATGTTATGAGCGCACATCGGTAACTCGTGGCACTTAGGTATTAGCATTTGACAGTTTCTAACAGACTAGTGATGTGACAATGTTCTTCCTATACGAGTCGAGAAAAAGAAACCACTAAAAAAAGGATTTTTAATCATTGGATATATGACATTCGTGATAAACAATTAATATTTATTCTAAATTTTCACAAGTCAGCCTACGTCTTCTACTCGAGAAAATCCACTTTGTGTAAGAAAACGATCTTTCAACCTCCACTGACGTAATGGGTAAAAAAAAAGCGCGCCGTGAGGATTATTTCAAAGAAACCACTCGATCACCCGGCTCAGGAGCTGTTTAAAAATCATAAAATACTCACCTTGCCTTGTGTTTACATATTAGAGGCCTGCAAGTTTGTGAGATCAAGCTTTGACCAGTATACAACCCGTGGGCAAAATCATGGAAGAAACACTCGTGGACAACACCTGCTGCTCGTCCCACGCCGTAGACTCGCCAAGGCTAGAGGGTCACTCGGTGTCATTGGTGTTAAAATATATAACACACTTCCTAGTGAGATAACAAATTCTCCCAGCGATGCAGTTTTCATTAAAAGGCTGAAAAAACTTCTAGTTGACCTGGCATGCTACAGCGTTGATGAATTCATACAAAGAAATAATTGATTGTATAATTTAATAATATGAAATAATAGAATATGTAATGTTAAAGCACAAATATAAATTTATTTATTATTTTATGTAATAATAATAATCCTCGAATAAATATTGTAAAATAATTAAAAATAACTGTGATAATGTAATTAATTATATTTGAAATATTGTAATGTGACTTGTAAAATGCATTTGCTTTTATTAATAAATTATCTGTATCTGTATCTGTAAAAGCATTTTATTGTAAAGTTGTAGCGTATTTTTATTGATATTCTCTTTGATTTCAACTTCTTTATTTTGTAATAAGTTATTGATAATACTCGTAATAATTATTACAGGGAAATGAATGACAATATCATTGACATTGATATTTTTAAACTAGTAATCAAACCTACTTCGTCATATGTTACGACCATGTAGGTAATATAAATTTATTATTTTATCATATCCGAAAAGACACTTAGAAAACGTGTCTCATCACTAATCTTTTAAGAGCTACCTAAATGCCACGAGTTACCGATGTGTGGTTATGAGTTTCTACTTAGTCAACAAACGATGTTGACGTTTAAATAAAAAATAAAGAAGCCTTGTTATGATCCTAATTTTCAGACCATTGGATTTCTCTCAGAAACAGTTATTTTTTCAGGATTATTTATGATGTGAACAGCAATGTTCGCATTGTTGTGTTCCGGTGTGGGGGTAAGATAGCCGGTGAAATTACTAGCATAGAGGCATTCTATCTTCGTCCTCCGGGTAGGCAAACAATTTGTGACTCCTCTGGTGTTGCAGGTGTTTATGGGCGACGGTAATCGCTTTCCATCAGGCGATACGTTTGCTCGTTTGCCCCCTATGACATAAAAAAAAAAAAAAAAAAGATAAGAACCTAACCTGCAACCTACTGGGTTAGCACACGATATTAGCTTTTTAAAATTCTGTATTTTAGTTTCACATTATGTCGTGATCATATGATTTTATGATTATGAGTGAGTTCCTAATGATCTATTAACCACGGGATCCTTTAATAAACTGTAGTGCTTACAGGTACTCTTATAGAGTTGGAATCAACAATAAGGGCTACAGCCACAGCAAATTTCTCCACGGGGCCTCTACGTGTTGGATCCATATCCCCACGCAAGCCTTCCAAAAGACCGGGACGTATGAGCCGTGACTCAAAAAAATGATTAATAATAATAAATATTATGGGACAATCATACACAAATCGACCTAGTCCCAAACTAAGCAAAGCTTGTACCTACTGTGGAATTAGACGACGGAATACATAATATAGATAACATCCATGACCCAAGAACAAATATTATTCGCGTCCATCACACAAATATTTGCCCCGGCCGGGATTCGAACCCGAATAATAGTAAATAGTCGAATAATGTTTACAATGAAGTCGACAAGTTAAAAAAAATAATGGTTCAGGCAGGGTTCCAACCTGCTTTGGCTGTTCAGGTCAACGCGGGCGTCCTAACCTATTGGACTACTGAACCTGATGCGAGAACCATTGAATTTTTCAACCAGTTCCTTCTTGCGTGCCTTAGGGCGACATCGTAGCGCCATCTACCGTAAAGATTCAGACTTCGTGATCGTCACCATCGCCTCAAAATGTTGAAGATCGATAGTAACGATATGTTACACCGAAAATAATTATTTTAAGTAAATCAGTAACGTCAGCTAGCGTAAACGAAATGTTTATAATGAAATTAATGAAATAAAAAATCAGGCAGGTTCGAATCCTGCCCTGAGCCATTACATTTTTCGCTCTATTGTAAACATTTGGCTTACGCTATAGAAGACGTTACTGCTTTAATAGAAATAATTAGTCAAATAATTATAAGATCTTATAACTCGGTCACGTGAGAATCATTTCAATAATATTTAACGACTATCTACTTGGGTTCAGTGACCCGGAGTGGCCGGTTGGCCGGTGTAATAAGAATAAGAATAATTTTTATTTACCAACAGAAACATTTCTACATTTAACATAATACATATAACGGTGACACCCACACTAGGCATGGCCTATGTATTAGGTACATCGTGGAAATCGGAACACGTCAGGTTGGAAAAAAATGCGGCTATTGACATGCCTTAAAGAAGAAATTTAATCTAATAGATGAACAATACCCCTATAAATACATTTAGGGTGTGATACAATAGATAATGTTAATTAAAATGTGTTTGTAAGTGAGTAAGTAAATAAACACTTTATTGTACATAAAAACAGTTAAAAAATACATCTATTACAAATAACATACGTACAAAGGCGAACTTATCCCTATAAGGGATCTCTTCCAGTTAACCTGAATGTGAGTGTGTCGTGTGAGTGTCAGTGAGTGTAGTGTAATGTGATGTGAGCAAGGAGCGAGAAGGACGGTAGCACTTTAACTCAAAGTTTCTTCAGCTTGACCATACGTCCATGATAGTAAGAGCTCCTGTACTCGCGTTTAAACATTCAGATGATTCCTTCATTGGAATATCGAATTCATGTTACGACTACAAATCTCATGTTATGACTACTTAAGCCACAAACATTTGGCACATCTTTATGTCACATACTTAAATTATTGTTATAAATATTAGGTATAAGAACATTTTAAAACGTTTTACAATACTGAATGAACTATTATCTAAACTTAGCATTAAATACCGAATACGCTTCTAGTTGATTTGGTACATAATTGAATCAGTCGTTACTTTGCGGAAATCTATATCAATTAAAATAATAATATGGCTACTATGGCTAGGCCAAACCGCGATATAAAAACGTGCTAGTTAATTAGCGCTAACCCTTTTATTTTTCTTATCGCGGTGGGAGGTGGGACTATTAAATGCGAGTGTGCATGAAAAAATAAGGATATAGGTAAGAATAACGGATTAGCACGTTAATATATCGCGGATTAGCAAATCAATATTATTATTTTAAGGTTTAGGACCAAAAAGTTGGATGAAATTAAGGCGCAGTTAGGGAGGAAATAAAAGCGACTGTAATAAGTTCCGTTGTGCGACAAAAATTAACGATACTATAAGAAACCTTCAAATAGAACCTTAATGTACGTTATTGGAAGGTTGTCATCGCACAACGGACTTTGATACAAATATTAATTGAGTGAGTTTAAGGTGACAAAAGGTTTTTGGTCTTCACTCATAATTGATTTGGTACAGTCAAAGTGTAACACCACGATTATTCAGTTTCAGGTCCAAACCCATATTCGAACCTGCTGCGTTCCGTGGACATCCACGGCAAGACCTACAAGTACTACGACCTGACTTCGTTCGGACCCAAATATGGTGAGTGACATTCGCGGCTGATTACATAAATGAATGCAGAAAAGGTGTCTCTACATCCCCTGTGGTATCCTGTCTCAACTACTCAACTCCGAGACATTGTTTCCCGTCAGTAACGTTCCGCCAAATTTTCATTTGGGCAACAGTATTTCTTTCCTGAAACCCGTAATATTTTCAGGATTTTATAAACATCGTTTTAAGGAACCCATTAGGTTAGGTTTGTTTTATAATTATTCTGAAAATTAACAGTATCGGAAAAAAATTGGCGAAACGTTAACAGATGAAACAAAACTTAGCGTTTCAGATAGGGAACCATCTCTTGTACGTGTAGTTGGTTGTTTTAAGTATGATTTACAAAAAATTGGGCAAGTGCGAGTCCGAGTCGTGCATGATGGGTTCCGTACCATAATCTATAACAAGTTTGTTGTATGGGAGCCCCCCTTAAATATTTATTTTATTTTATTTTTAGTATTTGTTGTTATAGCGGCAATAGAAACACATCATCTGTGAAAATTTCAACTGTCTAGCTATCACCGTTCTTGAGATACAGCCTGGTGACAGACGGACGGACGGACGGACGGACGGACGGACAGCAAAGTCTCAGTAATAGGGTCCCGTTTTTAGCCTTTGGGTACGGAATCCTAAAAATTTGTGTTTCAGATAGGGAACTATCTCCTGTACGTGTGCCAATGTAGTTAGTTGTATCATAAATGTAGTTGGTTGTTTTAAGTATGATTTACGAAAAAAATACATACCTACAGTCGAGTTCCTTTCGGCTTTCTTCTCAACAGCGGTGTCCTCTTGGGAAATGCTGGTAGATTCACAATCTGACCTGTAAATTGCCCTTTTGGCACAGTGAACTTCTGATCTAATGATCATATATTTAATACTAAATATTCATTCGTACATTTTGTACTAAATGCCCAACGGCAGTAGGTAGTTACTAAACTAACTATGATACCAAAATGTACCGTCTTACTGAGCATTCCGTGTTTAATGAAATAAGTAATTTAAGTAACTAGTTTTTTCTGTAAATATAACACAAGGGCATCTTTGCAAATATGAGCCTGGCATTTCCCAAGAGGAGACCACTGTTGAGAAGAAAGCAAAAAGAAACACGATAGTCACTCATTTTTAAGGTTCCGTACCCAAAAAGGAAAAAAACGGGATCCTATTATTAGGTACCAAGACTGTGCTGTCCGTCTGTCTGTTTATCTATCTGCCTGCCTGTGCGGCGCCATATATACCGGGTGCAAACTTTACTTAACCCAGCCAGTTAAGATGGGTATCCTCTGTGTGCGAGTCCGACTCGCACCTGGCCGCTTTTTTAAATATTAACTTCAGAAATACTGCAACGGACCCAACTTTTTCAATGTGTATCAGCACGGCAGGGGTCGCGGTATAATTATCGTTGACTAGCGACCCGCACCGGCTTCGCACGGGTGCAATGCTGATAAATAATGCATGTATTATACATATAAACCTTCCTCTTGAATCACTCTATCTATTAAAAACCGTATCAAAATCCGTTGCGTATAGTATTAAAAATCTAAGCATACATAGAGGGACAGAAAGACAGACAGAAGGAAGCGACTTTGTTTTATACTATGTAGTGATTAGGTATTTGTAAGTTGCAAGTGATTACAGATCCGACGAATATCACCTTCGGCTATAATAACATTAATAAGATGCGTAAGTGGGTATGAATCAAAGTGCAGCCTTAAGCCACAACAACTGTTATCACATTTGTGTCTTTTCAAAGGGGCTTATGTTTGTATGAGTTTCATTGAGAAATAACCGCTTTTGTACCAGCACTCCTCACTTGATAACGCGGTGATAAACACATAAGTATATCGTGGTCGTTACCAAAGAGTATGTAATCACTACGTCGTTACGCAATACATATGCTAATGTCACACACCTTCGCGGTGACGAATCAATTGACGTACATTGAGTTTAATGTATGCTATTTGTGGGTTCAAAATGGTCATGTTTGTACATTTATTAAATTAGCAGGCATCGGATATTCGGATCGATATTTACCTAAACTTGACAAAATCCTATTGCTATCTCACTCATACGTCAAACAAAGCCACCTATTTTTACGACCGAATAACAAAGCCGCCGCCAAAGTTTAGGTAAATATCGATCCGAATATCCGATGCCTGATTATTAGACACCGGACTTCAGACAGCACGGTAGGACCTTAGACAGCTATGGAGATGGTATGTTTAATAACTTCTTCACACTTAAACGGCTGTACCATTACGATAAAATCTGGTATGGAGGTCTTACAATAATTTTGCCAATGAAATTTAAACCACATAGTGTTGTGCAATAACGTCCTAATTGCAACGACTTTTTTCAAATAGCTAGTACGATTGTTCTCTAAGATATCGCTGTATGGAAACAGTACAGTCAGCAGCAAAAGTACACATCTCACAATTATCTGTACAATATTCTCTACACAATTGATTCCGTGTGCACGTGGCGCGCGCAGCAACTTCTGCTAACTTGCTGACTTCAGTACTAAACGATTCACTTCCTGTTAATTTTAAGATAAGACTCTTAATTTATGTGCGTTTATAATAGTTAAAGTCATCACCTTCTGTTAGTTTGACGATTTTCTTACGACTCAAATCATTATCTGCGGTTATGACGTCAAATTCAATAGCATTCTGTTTTATTTATGATTGAACACGTTAAGCCATTTTCATTTCAGACAATTATTGTCTGAAATGAAAATGGCTTAGTAATAGTGTGCAATGAAAATGTATGAAAATTAATTCTATTATTTGTCAGAACAGCAGATTTCCTGAATTCATAAATTTTAAAGGTTCATAGTTTTCCTTATTTCTAGGCTGGTTACGTGGTTACATAGTGAAAATTGCTTAGGTTTGCTCTCCCTCGCTTTCCATCACCCCTGCCAAGTTGTTGAATTAAAGCTTGTAAACCTTCCAGACCGTCTCCCGTACAGCATCAGAGTGCTGCTGGAGTCGTGCGTGCGCAACTGCGACAATTTCCAGGTGTTGGAGAAGGACGTCAACAATGTCCTGGACTGGGAGGAGAACCAGGCCGTTGAGGATGGCGTGGAGATCGCGTTCAAACCGGCCAGAGTCATCCTGCAGGTCAGTGGACTATCCAGGTGTTGGGGGCGGAGGTCAGCTACGTGCTGGACTGGAGAACCGGTACAGAAGGAAGTGGAGATTCCGTCAGGGTCATCCTGCAGGTCAGTGACCACTCCAGGTGTTGGGGGAGGAGGTCAGCTACGTGCTGGACTGGAGAACCGGTACAGAAGGAAGTGAAGATTCCGTCAGGGCCATCCTGCAGGTCAGTGACCACTCCAGGTGTTGGGGAAGGATGTCAATAACGTGCTGGACTGGAGAACCGGGACAGAAGGAAGTGGAGATTCCGTCAGGGTCATCCTGCAGGTCAGTGACCACTCCAGGTGTTGGGGGAGGAGGTCAGCTACGTGCTGGACTGGAGAACCGGTACAGAAGGAAGTGAAGATTCCGTCAGGGCCATCCTGCAGGTCAGTGACCACTCCAGGTGTTGGGGAAGGATGTCAATAACGTGCTGGACTGGAGAACCGGGACAGAAGGAAGTGGAGATTCCGTCAGGGTCATCCTGCAGGTCAGTGACCACTCCAGGTGTTGGGGGAGGAGGTCAGCTACGTGCTGGACTGGAGAACCGGTACAGAAGGAAGTGGAGATTCCGTCAGGGCCATCCTGCAGGTCAGTGACCACTCCAGGTGTTGGGGAAGGATGTCAGTTACATGCTGGACTGGGGAAGCAGGACAGAAGGGAGGGGAGATTGCTCCAAACCCGCCACGCATTGCTTAGTTGACTAGGTCGATTTGTGTAAGATTATCCCTTAATATTTAGTTATGTCAAAAAACTGGGGACCGTATAGTTGGTTGTGTTGTATTGTAGTTGTATCCACTTTTGACGGTGTACGGTCGTGTCCGGCAGGACCTGACGGGCGTGCCGGCGGTGGTGGACTTCGCGGCCATGCGCGACGCGGTGCGCGCGCTGGGCGGCGACCCCGACGCCATCAACCCCACCTGCCCCGCCGACCTCGTCATCGACCACTCCGTGCAGGTCGACTTCTCGCGCACGTCAGTATACACGTTACATCTTCATCTCACACCAATAACCTAACTAACTTTTTTGGCTCAATGTCCCAAACGGGATCTTAGCCTCCTAAACGAGAGTACGCCATTTGTTCCGATCATGCGCAGTTTCTAACCAGTTTTCGGCTTGAAGCTTACGCAGACCCACCTCGAACATCTCTCCCTAGCGGTACCTGGGACGACCGACGGATCGTCGACCGGTCGGTTGCCCCAGGTATGCTCTTCGCAAATAACCTACATTAAACAATCGGAAACACCTACACAAGTAGCTGATCACCTTAAGACCCTCATTCAATGAGGGATGTAGAAAGTGCTACTAAAACTGAGCATAACTACGAAATTAGGTATTCTTAGCTTCAATATTGGCTGAGATCTTGTCATTTGTTCCAATTACAGAATCTTGGAAACTACTGGTCCTATTTTCGCCAAACATAGCGTAAAACCATCTTGACGGATAAGGTTTTCGATTAAAGAAAACCCACCCAAATTAGTTCATCCCTTTGGGTGCTACAATGCCACTATGACACAGATACACGTGTTAAACTTATAACACCCCACTTTGTTCGTCGGGAGGGAAAAATGACGACTAGGTTTACATATCAGGCAAGATAGAGCTTCACCACTGGTGAGTCTCTCACCGCCCTGGCCGCCCTAGACCTGATTTAACACCCTTCAGGAGCCAGCGCGCCGGGCTAATACATTAATAATTTAAAAAAATATGAAACGTGTAATTTCTAATTTTTAGGACCGGTAATGCAAAGGTACAGGGTTCGACTCCCGGTTCCTTCCACCAGGTTACGCATTTAAATTTTTCTTTGAACTTTTATCTTTTGTGTTTCAGGCCCGACGCGTTGACCAAGAATCAGGACTTGGAGTTTGAAAGGAACATAGAGAGATTCCAGTTTTTGAAGGTACGAGTAACTGTCAAGTCGTGTTGAAAATTTTACACATCTTTAAAATAACGACTTGTATGAGTGTGAATTAGTTTCTTTTAAGGTTACGTTCTTCAGTCGGCAAAAACCGGAACCCTTAGGATAGTTTTGTTGTTTTTCTGTCCGTCTGTCAACCCACTTTTTCTTAGGAACGCGTGGAGGTATCAAGGTGAAATTAATATCAGATACTCAGCTCTGCTACAAACTGCTAAGTCTCAATCAAAAGATACGAGCGCTTATGCTGCGTTTGCTGACGTTGGCAAGGAAATCAATACCATAGGGTACTTCCTGTTGACTTAGAATTATGAAATCTGGCAAGGAACATCATTTAGCACTTGTTAACAAAAACGTCTGAAAACCGCTTTGTAGTAACGTTATAATAAATATATATTTTTGTGATTAAAAACTTATTTTCAGTTGGTAAACTACACCGACCTATGTCGATGTATGAGAACAACAGTTATCCAACGGTAAAGTTAAGTTAAGCAATATTCATATTCAGCGCTTCGTAGTTTATACAGGGAAGAATGGTGGTAGAAAATGTGCTACGCTGACCCCAAATAAATGGAAGATATGGACAAGGGAATGATGAGAGGTTTCAACGTTTATAAAAAAAACCGGTTAAGTGCGAGTCCAACTCGCGCACCGAGGGTTCCGTACAAACACTCCATCCTTAAGTGGTTAAGTTTGCACCTGGTATGTATAGCGCCCCATACAAATGAGGTGCAAAGTTAACGCAACCAACCCGTTTGTTGTATGGGAGCCCCCTTAAATATTTATTTTATATTATTTTTAGTATTTGTTATTATAGCGGCAATAGAAATACATCATCTGTGAAAATATCAACTGTCTAGCTATCACTGTTCTTGAGATACAGCCTGGTGACAGACGGACGGACGGACGGACAGCGAAGTCTCAGTAATAGGGTCCCGTTTTTACCCTTTGGGTACGGAACCCTAAAAAACGTTTTTTTTTGTGTTGTGTTGCAGTGGGGCGCGCAGGCGTTCGACAACATGCTGATCGTGCCGCCCGGCTCCGGCATCGTGCACCAGGTCAGTCCTATCCTAACAACATGGCGGAACAGTCGTAGCGGAACCTTATTCTGTGTCGTACAGATCGGAAATATGAGGAACTCTTAGTTTGTGAAAAGTTCTACAGAGATGATGTTTTTGAAGTTTGCGGAATCAAGGACCGTGACACGAATGTAAATTTAATTTGCCGCTACCGTAGTCCCAATACTCCCAATGCTGCTGAGCCTGCTGATAACTATAACTATAGGCATGACCATTTTTTATTGAGGATGGCAATTGATTCTATTTTTTATTGGGATCAAATGTCTATATAGTTCCATATCGATGGCAAAAAGCGAGAACGTAGTAACCGCCAAAATGCAAACTTTACACCAGAGCCAAAAAACTTTTCGATTTCGAGAAAAAAAATCATAACTCTTTCATTTATGAACGAAAATGCTTGATATTTGGATCTAATTCATAACTTATGGTTTTCTTTCAACTGGCATATTTAATATTTAACAAAAAAGTCTGGTTTACGACTTAGTGGCGGTTACGACAATTGAACTCTTTTTTTCGTTACGCGAAAACGCTGTAAATGCCAGAAGTAAATGTACTAAAATGGTGAAACGAGTATTATTTCCATAAAGCATAAATGCTGTAACCAGATGCATATTTATTTTAAGATTCAATAATTTTGACGTAAATGTCATTACGTTCTTTATAGGACTAACTGAAATGTGGTAAGTGTCCACCGGCAAAAAGAAACTGTGAAAATAAAACGACTTAAGTATCAATCAACTTTTATCAACATACTTTTTTAAAATGTTTCCAAATTTTAAATGCAGGTTTCTTACAAATTAAAAGCTCAGAAGCAACGATTACCGTCTTAACATATCAAATACTATCTAGTCTCAATTTCTCTGAATAAAAACATTACGAAAGCTACTTAAAACCAATCTCTCATATTATAAAATCACAACCTTGTACTTATCGTGCTAAAAACAAACATAAATATTCTTAGGGTTAATCAGACTATAATATTGTTATCCGCTAAAACTAAATATTATAGGTAATGAGGTTTAATATTCCCGTGAAAACTTTAAAACTCTCTACATTTTATCTTAAGTTTTGGCATTAAATTGTCTTTTAAGTAACTTTTATCGATATATAACTCACTACCTATTAATCCAATAATACTTTAGCAGGGCACGTTCTTATCGAGAACACTTCACGGACACACAGAGTACACAGACTACACACACCCACTCACTCCGGCGATCGCCGATAGACTAAATCACAGGTCGTATTCACGAGCCACATCGCCGCGAGCGCACATTTTTATTGCTGTATCTTCAAGCACTACCCACTTCACGTTGTGTTTCAAATGTCGTTACTGTAGCTTGCTGTTAATTCATTTTCGAATGAAATGTAGTAAGCGTCAATCATAGATAATTTATTTTAGGATAATTGCAGTAAGCTTGGTTCGTAATTTTTTCACTACATGCATAAATGCTGCAACCGCCACGGAACAAAATTTCGGCAACGCTGTAACCGGCACATCGTTTGATTTATGAAAGAACAAAATTAGCGTAAATGTACTCGTTTAGAAAATTGCTACTATTTGGGTGTTTACAGCAATAAGATGTGGGCATCGTCAAAAAAATACATTCGTTTTGCAACGTAGTCCAGTTTTTTCTAAGCGTCGTAGAGCCATGGGACCCAGACCAGTCGACGCAGAAAAATTCGCTGATTCCGAATATGCAAAAAAATTTTTTTTGACCAAGTGGCGGTTACTACGTTCTCGCTTTTTGCCATCGATATAGACACTACAGTTAGACTGCTCTAGTAGTATGAAAAGACCGTCAAAGTTCTGTCTAATATGCTACTCATCGATTGTGCTTATTTATCTATCTATATATATAAAAGAAGAAGTCCTGACTGACTCATCAACGTACAGCCGAAACTACTAATGTTATAGAGTTGATTTTTGCACAGTTGGTTACTTTTATAACGTGGGCTAGAGATAAGAAGCGATTTTGAAAAATTCAATCCCTAAGGGTGTTAAAAAGGGGTGCAAAGTTTGTATGGGGGAAACTTTTTTTTTTGAGCTAGAGACTTGAAACTTTGTAAAAAAGTATTAAAATAAAATCAAAGAAAACTAATTTCAGCGTTTTTGAAAATTCACCCCCTAAGGTGGTAAAAAATGGGTTAAAAGTTTGTATGGAGATTAAGTATTTTGTTGAGCGCGGGACTTGAATTTTTGTTTAAAGGTACACTATTAGAATACAAGAAAAGTAATTTCAGCGTTTTCAAAAATACGTCCTTTAAAAGGGTTAAAAAGGGGTTAAAAGTTTGTATGGGGGGAACTTTTTTTTTCAGCTAAAGACTTGAAACTTTGTAGAAAGATTACTTATTAAAAAACACAAAAAGTACTTTCAGCGTTTTAGAAAATTCCATCCCTTAAGGGGTTAAATAGGGGTGGAATGTTTATATGGGAGAAACTTTATTTATTGAAGTAGAGAGTTGAAACTTTGTAGAACGCTTACTTAATCAAATACAAAAAAGTGATTTCAGCGTTTTGAAAAATTCTGCCCCTAAGGGGGTGAATTAACTAAGAATAAAATTCCTTACCTACCTATTTTAATATCTTTGTCATCATCAAAAATCTACGCGGACGAAGTCGCGGGCGGCCGCTAGTATATATATAAAAGAAGAAGTCCTGACTGACTCATCAACGCACAGCCGAAACTACTAATGTTAGAGAGTTGATTTTTGCACAGTAGGTTACTTTTATAACGTGAACTAGAGATAAGAAGGGATTTTTGGAAATACCTCCCCTAAGAGGGTTAAATAGGGGTGCAAAGTTTGTATGTGGTAAACTTTTTTTTTGGAGTTAGAGACTTGAAACTTTGTAGGATGATTACTTATTCAAAAACATAAAAAGTACTTTCAGCGTTTTAGAAAATTTCACCCCTAAGGGGGTTAAAAAGGGGTGCAATGTTTCTATGGGAGAAACTTTATTTTTTTAACTAGAGACTTGAAACTTTATAGATAGCTTACTTAATCAAATACAAAAAAGTAATTTCAGCGTTTTGGAAAATTTCACCTCTAAGGGGGTTAAAAAGGGGTGCAAAGTTTGTATGGGGAACACCGCTAATGTCGTTTATAAAGAAGTGTTACGCTAACGTTATCAGTTTATATATTTTTTATTTCCTGTCTACTACCCAGTGACTACGTCCTTTTTTTAAAACGAACTTGCACCCCCTTTTCTATGGTTGAATGTCAACAATATTTTCTTAGTGCTGTCTCTTATTTATTGTGTTCCAAACTTTATGTGTTCCTATATTTAGTGAGTTGTCTATCAGCACATGAATAATTTATACTTTATATACCTATTCTTACTTTATTTAGCTTCTTGAGAGATATAAAGAACTATAGCACCAGAATATATTGAATCACTCTTCAAACAATACTATTACTAGCCTGTAGACCAAAATAGTAATCGCATCATTAAATTCGCTTATGTGCATTTAGTTTTTAATGGTCACATTTCAGCATTATCTTTAAACACTAGCCTTTTTAATAACTGGGGTACCTGCTAGACCATTTAGAAACATTTTGGCCCCCCTCGGGAACTCCGCCACACCACTCTTTTCGTTTAATAGCCAGGCCGGCGTGTACAAATACCAGTGCTGCCTTCTTATGAACAGAGGTCATTATTTATTATTGTTTTGAAATAAATTTTATTATTTATTATTATTAAAAGTGATACTCTTCATTAAACTGCCTCCATCTCTCGATTTCCAGTGCTGAGTTTAAGATAGTTTTAACAGCCTTATGATATTTAAAATTTTTTTTAAATCTCACTCATAATAACTAAGATCCCCATTTTCTAACTCCAAATCCATGCGTCGCTCTATATCTTGCAGTCATTTTTGCCAAAGATTGGTAACTGACGGAATAAATATTAAGCATCCTGCAAACAATTCCCGTAATCTAATTGGAAAATCTTCAAAAATTGTTTATCAATGCATTGTCTAGACCATTTTATCTAAGAATAAAATTCATTTACCTATTTTAATATCTTTGTCATCATCAAAAATCAACGCGGACGAAGTCGCGGGCGGCCGCTAGTCTTCTATATACATAAAAGAAGAAGTCCTGACTGACTCATCAACGCACAGCCGAAACGAAATATCCTCGACCACTGACGAAATACTGACTGCGTCTAAATAGCACGAGTCAGCTTTCAGCGCCAGCACTGACGTCAGTTACTGACTCAATGTAAAATAGCCTTACTAATGTTAGAGAGTTGATTTTTGCACAGTAGGTTACTTTTATAACGTGGGCTAGAGATAAGAAGCGATTTTGAAAAATTCAATCCCTAAGGTTGTTAAAAAGGGGTGCAAAGTTTGTGTGGGGGGAACTTTTTTTTTGAGCTAGAGACCTAAAACTTTGTAAAAAGATTACTTATTAGAATAAAAATAAAGTACTATCAGTGTTTTTGAAAATTTCACCTCTAAGGGTGTTAAAAAGGGATGCAAAGTTTGTATGGGGAAAACTTTATTTTTTAGCTAGAGACTTGAAACTTTGTAGAAAGAATAACTTATTAAAGTACAAAAAAAGTAATTTCAGCGTTTAATAAAATTCTATCCCTACGGGGGTTAAAAAAGATTGAAGGTTTTAGTAGTAGGGTAGTCATTTTGTTGTAGTTGGCGTTAATGTACGGATTGAATGGTTTTTCAAGACATTTTCAATTATTACTTACCTGTTTTCACGTTATTTGGTGTTCATTTGATAAATGACAAAGTATAATAATATCTTATGTTATCTGCTAATAGTAAAGCTATTTGTCGATAGATGGCGTTAGTAGTACCAATATTTTTAGCCTTTTTAATAACTGGGGTAGCTTCTAGACCATTGAGAAACATTTTGGCTGGCCTCGGGAACTCCGCCACACCACTCTTTTCGTGTAATAGCCAGGCCAGCGTATACCAAAATCAGTGCTGCCTTCTTATGAAAAAAGGTCATTATTTATTATTGTTATGAAATAAAGTTTATTTATTTATTATTATTGAAAGAGATACTCTTCATTAAACTGCCTCCATCTCTCGATTTCCAGTGCTGAGTTTAAGATTGTTTTAACAGCCATACGATATTTAACTTTTTTTTATCTAACTCATAATAACTAAGATCCCCATTTTCTAACTCCAAATCCATGGGTCGCTATAGAGCGACGCGAGCGATTTATCTTGCAGAGTAATTTTTGCCAAAGATTAAAAGCATCAGGTAACTGACGGAATAAGTATTAAGCATCCTGCAAACAATTCCCGTAATCCAATTGGATAATCTTCTAAAATTCTTTAACAATTGCATATCAGTGTCTGCCACTGTTTGAAATGTAATATGTCTAGACCATTTTAACTAAGAACACTTTTGAACTTACAACCTATTTTAATATCTTTGTCATCATCAAAAATCTACGCGGACGAAGTCGCGGGCGGCCGCTAGTTTATTTATATATTGATACACAAATTAAAGCAAAAAGAAAACCTAAATATGGAAGCATTTAATTTTTTGTGCTTTGATCTTTGTACCAATGGTTCAGTAAAAAATTCCGATGTTTCCTTATAAAAAAATAAAGATACGTTTATTAAGCTGTTTAAATAAATAATAAGCTGTTTAAATTAATTAAAGAAGTAATACGCTGTTTAAATTAAATCAGCTTATAACTTTTTAAAATTAATCATTTACAAGCAATAATTAGTTTAAATTCATTTAAAAATGCGATAATCTGTTTAAATTAATTAAAAATTATTACTGCCGCAATTAATTAAAAAAGCGATAAATTGTTTAAATTTATTTAAAAAAATTATGAGCTGTTTTAATTAATTAATAAAAGTAATACGCTGTTTAAATTGATATCAGAAACCATAAGCTGTTTAAATTAATTTTAAAAAGTCATGCTATTTACATTAATTAAATAGGTAATAAACTGTTTAAATTAAGTTGACTAAATAATAAGCTGATACAATTAATTGAAAGCGTAATCAAATGCTTGATAAAAAACTAAAAAATAAATTAGTATTCGTAATTAAAAGATAAAAATAAAACCTTAATCTAAATAACTTATAATTTAAAAACGGGTCCGATTAAAAAATAATCGAACCATTTTTAAATTATATTTTTTTTTTAGATTAAGAATTTATTGTTATCTTTTTTATGTAATGTTATTAAATAAGTCTTTGAATCTTTAAATTTCTCTCTTTAATTGAGAGTGATGCAATGTGTTGATCGTTATGAAGGTTAACCTGGAGTACCTGGCTCGCGTGGTGTTCTCCAACGACGTGCTGTATCCGGACTCCGTGGTCGGCACCGACAGCCACACCACCATGATCAACGGGCTGGGCGTGGTCGGCTGGGGCGTGGGCGGTGAGTAGCTGGTGTTATTGACTCCGTGGTCGGCACCGACAGCCACACCACCATGATCAACGGGCTGGGCGTGGTCGGCTGGGGCGTGGGCGGTGAGTAGCTGGTGTTATTGACTCCGTGGTCGGCACCGACAGCCACACCACCATGATCAACGGGCTGGGCGTGGTCGGCTGGGGCGTGGGCGGTGAGTAGCTGGTGTTATTGACTCCGTGGTCGGCACCGACAGCCACACCACCATGATCAACGGGCTGGGCGTGGTCGGCTGGGGCGTGGGCGGTGAGTAGCTGGTGTTATTGACTCCGTGGTCGGCACCGACAGCCACACCACCATGATCAACGGGCTGGGCGTGGTCGGCTGGGGCGTGGGCGGTGAGTAGCTGGTGTTATTGACTCCGTGGTCGGCACCGACAGCCACACCACCATGATCAACGGGCTGGGCGTGGTCGGCTGGGGCGTGGGCGGTGAGTAGCTGGTGTTATTGACTCCGTGGTCGGCACCGACAGCCACACCACCATGATCAACGGGCTGGGCGTGGTCGGCTGGGGCGTGGGCGGTGAGTAGCTGGTGTTATTGACTCCGTGGTCGGCACCGACAGCCACACCACCATGATCAACGGGCTGGGCGTGGTCGGCTGGGGCGTGGGCGGTGAGTAGCTGGTGTTATTGACTCCGTGGTCGGCACCGACAGCCACACCACCATGATCAACGGGCTGGGCGTGGTCGGCTGGGGCGTGGGCGGTGAGTAGCTGGTGTTTTTGACTGCGTGGTCGGCACCGACAAATGTGGCTATAGTTCGACTAGTTGCTTCTACCACAGTAGCAACACGTTATTGGTTGGGACGTTGGCAAATACTTCTTAATAAAGTTTGCCCTTTAGTCGTCTTGGTCGGCCTCGACAAACAGCCAAAATTTAGTTTGATTTGCATCGAGTCTCATGTATTCAATATTTTAGGTGCGAATCAGTTGTAATAGGTATCGTTTGTCACCAGGTATCGAAGCGGAAGCCGTGATGCTGGGTCAGGCCATCAGCATGCTGCTGCCCAAGGTGGTGGGCTACAGGCTGTTCGGGGAGTTGAACCCGCTCACCACCTCCACCGACCTGGTGCTCACCATCACCAAGGTAACCTCAGGGGTCTGGACAGTAGGCGACTGTCGCACCCACGAGGGCAGAAACAATAATGGGCTCAGAACACTACCCTGTGGTACTCCAGATACTTTCGTTACTTTGTTTGATTTGTACACCTTGATATTTTCGCAAGGGCTCATGGTTCGGTAATTGACCATGCAGGCCCACGTTCTGCGATTCTCACAACATATTTGTATAGTTTATATAATAAAATGTCATGATTCACAAGGTCAAACGTTTTGCTCATGTCGAGAAAACCAAACTATTATGGTTTTTGTATATCTACATTTTTGATATTTTTTTTTATTAAGTGAAACCAGGCTAAAGACGTTGAACTGTTATTCCATTGTTATTACGTTGAACCGATATATCATCTGCTATGGTGTTAGTACGGTATATTGTCCCTCGAAGACTGGCTATCTGCCTTAATGGTAGTGTTTTTTGGATGTAGCGTGTAGTTAGTGATCGGCATTAATGTAGTATTTTGTTATTCCAGCACCTCCGCTCCCTGGGAGTGGTGGGCAAGTTCGTGGAGTTCTTCGGGCCCGGCGTGGCCGCGCTCAGCATCGCCGACCGCGCCACCGTCGCCAACATGTGTCCCGAGTTCGGCGCCACGGTCGCGCACTTCCCCGTCGACGGCCGCTCGCTGCAGTACCTGCAGCAGACCAGTGAGTATGTGTAGTGTTGTGACGTCAGCATCGCCGACCGCGCCACCGTCGCCAACATGTGTCCCGAGTTCGGCGCCACGGTCGCGCACTTCCCCGTCGACGGCCGCTCGCTGCAGTACCTGCAGCAGACCAGTGAGTATGTGTAGTGTTGTGACGTCAGCATCGCCGACCGCGCCACCGTCGCCAACATGTGTCCCGAGTTCGGCGCCACGGTCGCGCACTTCCCCGTCGACGGCCGCTCGCTGCAGTACCTGCAGCAGACCAGTGAGTATGTGTAGTGTTGTGACGTCAGCATCGCCGACCGCGCCACCGTCGCCAACATGTGTCCCGAGTTCGGCGCCACGGTCGCGCACTTCCCCGTCGACGGCCGCTCGCTGCAGTACCTGCAGCAGACCAGTGAGTATGTGTAGTGTTGTGACGTCAGCATCGCCGACCGCGCCACCGTCGCCAACATGTGTCCCGAGTTCGGCGCCACGGTCGCGCACTTCCCCGTCGACGGCCGCTCGCTGCAGTACCTGCAGCAGACCAGTGAGTATGTGTAGTGTTGTGACGTCAGCATCGCCGACCGCGCCACCGTCGCCAACATGTGTCCCGAGTTCGGCGCCACGGTCGCGCACTTCCCCGTCGACGGCCGCTCGCTGCAGTACCTGCAGCAGACCAGTGAGTATGTGTAGTGTTGTGACGTCAGCATCGCCGACCGCGCCACCGTCGCCAACATGTGTCCCGAGTTCGGCGCCACGGTCGCGCACTTCCCCGTCGACGGCCGCTCGCTGCAGTACCTGCAGCAGACCAGTGAGTATGTGTAGTGTTGTGACGTCAGCATCGCCGACCGCGCCACCGTCGCCAACATGTGTCCCGAGTTCGGCGCCACGGTCGCGCACTTCCCCGTCGACGGCCGCTCGCTGCAGTACCTGCAGCAGACCAGTGAGTATGTGTAGTGTTGTGACGTCAGCATCGCCGACCGCGCCACCCATTAGGGTCAGCTCACACCGAGACGCGACGCGACGCGACGCTGCGCGCACATTTCAATAGAGTGACTCAAAATTATACTTTATTTACTACATTAAAAGGGACACATTTCATCGTGTGAATAAAGGTCTCTGCCCACTACACCGTATCATACCATGACCGTACTATGAACGTATCAGGCAAAAAAATATTATTTGTATGGAAAAGTATGCGACCATACCCACTAGACCGTTCCGTCACCGACCATCACCGTAGCGTGCCATGCACGGAGCGTCAAGAATTGTCGGAAGGAATATTTTGCCGGTCCGGAGACGCTCCTTGCACGGCACGCGACGTTGTCGGACCGGTGCATGCCGGCGGCGACACGGTGAGCATACGGGTTACAACCGGTATGATGACCGTTCTAAACTCGTTGTAACGCGTCGCGTTAAGTGCTTAAATAATGTCCAGTATTCTCCTTTGTCTTTTCTTTTCTTCAAAGCATCGTGAACCCAGTAACGTCTTGATTGTGGGTTTTTATTAAGTATCTTCTCTTTCTTCCTCATCCAAAATAATAGCTATCATTGCCAATTCTCGCGTCGACAATTTTCTTTTAGTCATCGAATAGACACGAAAGAAGTCTTAGTAAAACTGTTCCTCACTCTAACGCGTCTACTTCACGCGAGAACACAGATGAACTATACCACAAATACACAGAACGGTTACACGGATATGACACGCGAATAAAACGCGGCTGCGAAGGAGCAGATACGCGGATGCTACGGGGATGATACGCGGATGCTATCATCACCAAACCCGTTATGTACAGGTGTGGAACGCCGTTGACACGGTCTAATGGGCATAGTAGTCCGTATCGGGTTATATTCCGTGCCTGATACGTTCATAGTACGGTCATGGTATGATACGGTGTAGTTGGGCAGAGACCTTAAAAAATACGTTGCGCTACGCACCGCTGCGTCTCGCGGCGCCGCGCCGCGAGACGCAGCGGTGCATCGCCGGTGCGCGCGGCGTGTATGAGCGGCGCTGCGCTTCGCGAAGCCGCGCGACGTAGCGCGACGCCGCGAGGCGCAGCCTGAGGCCGCCGTTCTCATGCGCTTGCAATAGGTAGACTGCGGGGCGGTTGGACGCGGCACCGCGCGGCGTCTCGCTGCGCAGCGAGGCGTCGTGCTGCCAACGATTTTACGATGCGCCTCGCTACGCCGCGATGCGTCGCGCGGCGCCGCGCGGCGCAGCGCGAAATCACCAGCCTCTTCCAGTATCGTCGCGTCGCGTCGCGTCGCGTCTCGGTGTGAGCTGACCCTTATAGTTAAGAGTAGAGCTTGTGGGTTTGATCTCATCCTGCAATGTAGTATCTCTCTGTACTTGTATGAATAGCGATAAAAAGGGTAATAACGGTATGTGTTTCTCCTCAGACCGCAGCGCGGAGAAGATCGACATCATCGAGGCGTACCTGCGCGCCACGGGCCAGTTCCGCGACTACAACGACCCGGCGCAGGACCCCGTGTTCTCCGAGGTACATCTACTCTATAAGGAACTCTCCCCCCACTCGTGTCCCCGGTACATCTACTCTATAAGGAACTCTCCCTCCACTCGTGTTTCTGGTACATCTACTCTATAAGGAACTCTCCCCCACTCGTGTTCCTGGTACATCTACTCTATAAGGAACTCTCCCTCCACTCGTGTTTCTGGTACATCTACTCTATAAGGAACTCTCCCCCACTCGTGTTCCTGGTACATCTACTCTATAAGGAACTCTCCCTCCACTCGTGTTTCTGGTACATCTACTCTATAAGGAACTCTCCCCCCACTCGTGTTCCTGGTACATCTACTCTATAAGGAACTCTCCCCCACTCGTGTTCCTGGTACATCTACTCTATAAGGAACTCTCCCCCACTCGTGTTTCTGGTACATCTACTCTATAAGGAACTCTCCCTCCACTCGTGTTTCTGGTACATCTACTCTATAAGGAACTCTCTCCCCACTCGTGTTCCTGGTACATCTACTCTATAAGGAACTCTCCCTCCACTCGTGTTTCTGGTATATCTACTCTATAAGGAACTCTCCCCCACTCGTGTTCCTGGTACATCTACTCTATAAGGAACTCTCTCCCCACTCGTGTCCCCGGTACATCTACTCTATAAGGAACTCTCCCCCCACTCGTGTTCCTGGTACATCTACTCTATAAGGAACTCTCCCCCACTCGTGTTCCTGGTACATCTACTCTATAAGGAACTCTCTCCCCACTCGTGTCCCCGGTACATCTACTCTATAAGGAACTCTCCCCCCACTCGTGTTCCTGGTACATCTACTCTATAAGGAACTCTCTCCCCACTCGTGTCCCCGGTACATCTACTCTATAAGGAACTCTCTCCCCACTCGTGTCCCCGGTACATCTACTCTATAAGGAACTCTCTCCCCACTCGTGTTCCTGGTACATCTACTCTATAAGGAACTCTCTCCCCACTCGTGTCCCCGGTACATCTACTCTATAAGGAACTCTCTCCCCACTCGTGTCCCCGGTACATCTACTCTATAAGGAACTCTCCCCACACACGTGTTCCTGGTACATCTACTCTATAAGGAACTCTCTCCCCACTCGTGTCCCCGGTACATCTACTCTATAAGGAACTCTCCCCACACACGTGTTCCTGGTACATCTACTCTATAAGGAACTCTCTCCCCACTCGTGTCCCCGGTACATCTACTCTATAAGGAACTCTCCCCTCACTCGTGTTCCTGGTACATCTACTCTATAAGGAACTCTCTCCCCACTCGTGTTCCTGGTACATCTACTCTATAAGGAACTCTCTCCCCACTCGTGTCCCCGGTACATCTACTCTATAAGGAACTCTCTCCCCACTCGTGTCCCCGGTACATCTACTCTATAAGGAACTCTCCCCCCACTCGTGTTCCTGGTACATCTACTCTATAAGGAACTCTCTCCCCACTCGTGTCCCCGGTACATCTACTCTATAAGGAACTCTCCCCCCACTCGTGTTCCTGGTACATCTACTCTATAAGGAACTCTCTCCCCACTCGTGTCCCCGGTACATCTACTCTATAAGGAACTCTCTCCCCACTCGTGTCCCCGGTACATCTACTCTATAAGGAACTCTCTCCCCACTCGTGTCCCCGGTACATCTACTCTATAAGGAACTCTCCCCTCACTCGTGTTCCTGGTACATCTACTCTATAAGGAACTCTCTCCCCACTCGTGTTCCTGGTACATCTACTCTATAAGGAACTCTCTCCCCACTCGTGTCCCCGGTACATCTACTCTATAAGGAACTCTCCCCACACTCGTGTTCCTTGTAGTTCCGTGTAGCTCTAATAGCTGTATCAGGCCTGGTTAGCTGGTAAAAAAACCAGATGCGTCTTTTTATTTCATTGCATATGTTTGAGAAAAGCAGTACACATGCCTAGCCGTGACAAGGGCTTGTCGGCTTCGTATCACTATCCTATTCCCCCGGCAAGCCCTTGTTCCCCGGCGCCAGTCTGATGATGATGATGATGTGTCAGGTGGTGGAGCTGGACCTGGGTACGGTGGTGACGTCGGTGAGCGGGCCCAAGCGGCCGCAGGACCGCGTCTCCGTCTGCGACATGAAGAGGGACTTCATGGACTGCCTCACTAACAAGGTACGCACTCAGTTAAACAAGTTATAGTTGAGCTGGACCTGGGTACGGTGGTGACGTCGGTGAGCGGGCCCAAGCGGCCGCAGGACCGCGTCTCCGTCTGCGACATGAAGAGGGACTTCATGGACTGCCTCACTAACAAGGTACGCACTCAGTTAAACAAGTTATAGTTGAGCTGGACCTGGGTACGGTGGTGACGTCGGTGAGCGGGCCCAAGCGGCCGCAGGACCGCGTCTCCGTCTGCGACATGAAGAAGGACTTCATGGACTGCCTCACTAACAAGGTACGCACTCAGTTAAACAAGTTATAGTTGAGCTGGACCTGGGTACGGTGGTGACGTCGGTGAGCGGGCCCAAGCGGCCGCAGGACCGCGTCTCCGTCTGCGACATGAAGAAGGACTTCATGGACTGCCTCACTAACAAGGTATGCACTCATTTCAAAAAGTTATAGTTTTCACTTACGGATACGTGTCAGGCCGGTCATGTTTCGAACTCGTATGGAGTTCATCCTCACGGACAGCTGTGTGTCGCTTGCTGCTTGGCACATAAAAAATAGTTACACGTGATAGGATGTATGTATGTAAACACTTTATTTTTATAAATAATGACACAAAGGTAAATTAAGAAAGAAACAATTAATGCGATCCACTACAATCTAAAATAAATGTCATTATTTATAAAAATAAAAATGTGGTATTTCCACATAAAAAAAAAAAATAGAATCGATAAAAAAAAGATTCAATAAAAAAAACACTTTATTGTTCTCAACAATAGGTTACAAATAGGCATCGGACTTTTCGTTAGCACGGTAGGACTTAAGAGAGCCACGGAGCCGATATTAACGTTAAAATAAAATTGATACTCATACTGATACTCATACTCATAAGTGTATTTCATTCGCAATTTTAATTTCATAGTCAAGAACAAAGTTGGAAGAATATTAAACGACTTGATTTGTGTAGCCATTGTTTTTTTCGTCATAAAATACGTGAATATTTGCGACTTATTTCATGTTTTCTGGAGTAAATTGGATTCTATATATATTGATCGAACATCCTTGGGAATATTAACTATAATAACCATAAAAGCAGTTTAGAATAAAATAGGTGAATGAGTATGAATTGTATTGTAATATTAATATCGGCTCCATAGCTCTAAAGTCCTACTGTGTTAACGAAAGTCCAATGCCTAGTTATAAAAATATAAATACATTCAAAACATATAAAACGTCTACAAAGGCCAAATATTCCTATTAGCAATCTCTTCCAGTTAGTAATTGTTAATAATCAAAGATTAATCTTCAGTGGTGCTACAGTTTTTCCAAAGCTACAAAGGATACATAGAGTTTTAAGGTACATTACTTGCCTATGGCGATGAATTAGCGAATAACCCAGATCGCAGGGTGTTTGCGGCCCGAACCGAGTGAGGGCCATAAATATGCGATCTGGGGCTTGACTTATTACCGCCCGCGGTTTGTCTCAAGCTTTGCGTGTTGGCTCGGCCAGGTAATAGCTGATAGGTATATCAGTGGATCCGTAGATAAGTCTAGATCAATTGTTTGCTACAAACCCAGTGACAGAGTACAACATGTCTACTGGAGATGTGACAACCATTTTTCAAAGACCGAATGTATCTCCATCATATTCTGCGATGTGATGACGTCGTTTCCTTTTCATCATCTCGACTACCTTATCGTCACGTATCAGTTTTGTCAAATTAATAGATGTTCTTCATTTTTGTTCTTGAGTTAATCGCCGCCATCTGATTTGGTGATGTGATAGTCCTAAGAATGGTGAACATCATTAATTCAGTGATAGATGGCGACTATCTACTGAAAAAATGATTGCCACCATAAAAGAGTCATTTTCCCGTCTTCTATCTTCTATAAAAAAATAAAAGCACTATTTAAGTATTTTGATTTGTTTAAACACAAACAAATAATAAGACGCACACTTCATATATCAATATTCATAAAATATGAGGCAAAAATCCCAATAATGCTAAAGATGCAGAGTGGAAGTGAATGATGAGAAGCTGAAAATGTAAATGAATATTATTGGAGATAGGTAGCAAATATAAAAAAAAAAGTATTATTGAAATGACGGTTACTTTAACGACTATATCCTTGATGATGATGGCGTGATGAGGTAGTCTCATCTTCAGCCATCACGCACCCAGTGACAGTCTTGGCGTGTGACTGAGCGAGTGATTGGTGAAGACAAAAGACTATGAGACTACTATGATACTCTTATTTCCCAGCTTTTCCATTTTGCAAACCATTTTTTATCTGATTCCGTAGGATTATATTAGAAATTAAACAATCCTAAAATAAAACATAATATATGGAAAAGTTAGTTTAAATTAAATAGTTTTAATAAATATTCATGTGAAAAGAAAATATGCTCTTTGAAGAAGGCAGTTGCTGATGAAAATCTGTCCATGATGATGTAGTCTATGAGCAGATGGCATCAATCTCCCAGTGATAGAATTATAAACTTATCTACTGAGACACTGACTTCCAACTATTCATAGACAGAATGATGAAAGTAAGCATTCAACTGAATAAAAATAAAACATACATTAGGAAAGCGTTTTTCAAGTTAGTTGGTAAAGGCACTGTTCTTATTTTATACATAAACACATGCGGATTCAAATAGTAAATGAAGACTATGAACAAATAAAATAAAAGCTTGCATCGAAATCTACATTTAAGCAAATATGTATACAAAGAACAGTAACATAATGAAATAATATGGCACATGATTTGGTATTTAATACTCGTCGCCGAGTACCACGTCAGTAGGCATCACACACCCAGTGACAGCTATATACATGTCTACTAAGCATGTGATTGCTACTACGATGGTACAGTTATAAAATCCGTGGAAACAAAAAAACGATGACGTCGAAATCATGATGATGATGATGATGATGAGGTGTTCTGAAGATGAAAGTGTATATAAAATAGCTGGCTTCATTCTCCCAGTGATATGAAATTGTCAAAAATATCTACTGCGAGAGTGAGAGCCGCTATTCAATAACATTTTAAAAGTGAATAGCGTTACACGCACATATAAAAAAGAAACTGTCTCCTCAGTCCTTCATCTTGTCTTCGATGTAAATATGTCCATCAACAGTTGGCATCATTCTCCCAGTATTATAATTGCGGATACATACTTACTGAGGAAATGACCCCCACTGTCATTAGACCTTTCTTTACACTTATCTGTTCTTCACAGTTAATAAAAAAATACAAGCAACTCAAGTAGGCTTTGCTGCAAATCAATATATAAACACACTCAAACAAAAACAGAAAAATGTTAGACTATTCAAAATATTGACTATGGGGTGATTTTTAAGATACTGGATGAAGATCAATTTTTTAATCAAAAATAGGTATCACTAACCCAGTGACAGAATAGAAACATGTCTAATGAGCGAGTGACGACTGTTCTTAATGAAAATGATATCTTCAACGGATGAATTGTGCTCTGAAAACATACTTTGAACATCAATGATACAAAAATATAAAATAAATTAAACAAAATTGTTTTGAAAGAGGAGACCATCGAATAAAAATAATTAAAAAAGATTATTCGAGTTATAAAATAAAGTAAACGTAGAGATTGTCCCACAGCAGTTGGTATCATACACCCAGTGATAGGTAAGCGAAGCATATCTACTGAGCGTATGACTGCCAAGTGTATGAGACAGCTGGCCGCCGACGTAAGATAAAAACATGCGTTACGTAGGTAAACTATCTAGACGAAGCTCAGAGAAAATTTATTAAACAATACATATAAACTGTGTTATAAATTATCATTGATTAACTGAGTAAACTGTCTTTTTTGTCGGTAAATTTATCCATGACAGCAGGCATCACAGCACCCAGTGATAGAATGACGGACATATCTACTGCGTGTGTGACGCTTCTGTCACAAATACGTACTTATGTAGACTACTTGACTATTTGTTTACTAGCAAGTTTTGAGGGATGTGATGATATCGTCAACCGCTTGGTATCAGCTTCCCAGTGATAGATGCCGACTATGTACTGAGGAGTTGACAACCAGCGGTCAATGACAATGAAGTGATGATGTAGCTCATGATGAGATCGCTGGTGAGATCGTGAGTTAGATGTACAAACATGGTATACATAACACACAGAAACAAATAGTAAAAGGTGATTATTTAAGCGTTTAACCGTCTTTTTACTCTGTTCGCAATATTGGTCAATTCATAAAAGCAATCAACATAGTTCTGATAATAATTATATAAAGCAAATAATTGAAAATTGCGTCACAATTCAGGGACAGAGTAATAAGGTTTTTAACAAACAATTTGGAGCAATAATTTTATGGAGGACGAGTAACTGGAGGACGAGAGCTGAAAATCGAGCTCAGTGGCGTGCCATGGGAGAGGCCTATGTCCAGCAGTGGACTGAAACAGGCTGATGATGATGAATTTTATGGAAATATTATCTCAAACGAAGAAAACTACGCAGGCTATATTGTGGTATCAACAATAAAATATAGGATGTAAATCTACACAATATTATGTTGATCGTGATGCTAAAACAACCAGTATCATCTTGCCCAGTGACAGAACTATAACATGTCTACTGGCGAAGCTGATACGAGTCGTCACAGCAATGATAACAAATGATGATGTTGATGATGAAGTCGAGAGAGATGACGGTGTCTATAAAATAGTTGGCTTCAATCTCCCAGTGATATGAAACTGACAATATCTACTGGAAGAGTGAGAGCCTCTATTCAACGACAGTTCAGCACCAACCGCCGTACACACTAATTGACAAAATACTATTTTTTATTTAAATACTCGTAAATGTTCAAAATACCTGCCGAACTTTATAGAACAGTCCATTAAATCGATTCGTTTTTTTATCACTATTACTCTCACTTATGTTTATTAGCAAAACTCTACTTTTATACCTAAATAAATCATTACACTATTTAATTTTTTTCGAAATTACACTTATCGATAATTTTTTTCACTCTTATCGAATAATTGTATCATAAAGTAATCACAAATTCTGAAAATGTGTTAGAGATTCTGTCTAAAATAAAATGATTAAATAAATAAGTAGGTATTCAAGTATTTCTTACACTTGTACAATGGGCACTGCACGTAAACACTACAAAGATTGTATTTTAAATAAATACACCAATACAATACTCAAATTATTGATAGTTGTGTAAGTGTGAAATGATACCACATGACTGATAATTGATAAACGAGACCCCGTGGTTTTATGGCGACGCTGGAGGGGCGCTATTTGGTAATGATGCTCAGAAATATTAATGAGTGCCGAGAAAGCGGTCATTTGCTAATACAATACTTAGATAATTGGTGTTTTCACCTGCTTAGGGGATTAAACGATAAAAACAATTAGGAATGGTTACGATTAAGGATGTTATGGCGTGCCGTGGTGTAATAATATACTTTAATGTGTAATCCAAAGTTATCCGTGTACGAATATTTTACATAGGCATAGAGTAGGTACATACATAAATACATACATAAAATTACGCCTTTTTCCCAACGGGGTAAGCAGAGACCACATCTTTCCACCTGGTAAGGTCCTGACCTGACATACATCTTTCGTTTCATCAACATTCATTAATCTCCTCATGCATGCATAGAGTAGGTAAAAATGCATAAAAAAAAGTGTACAGTAAAAGAGCGTAAGTGATTTCTTATAAAACAAAAAGCTATCGTAATAGTATGTACAGTCAAGCAATTTGATTTCTGGCCTTCTGGGCCACTATACAACCTTGTCACAATTACAATGATATGAGATTTCAAGCGGCTTTCATATTGACGGTCACTTTGACAAGATACGAAATGGACTAGGAATCAAATTGGTTGACTGTACATAAGTTTAATTTCAAATTACATCACTAAAATTTAAAATAAAATATTGGAGGCGCCGAAAATCGGGAATTGCCAAATAGTATTCCATGGAACTGATTGAGTTACATGTGTAAATTCAAATTCAAATTATTTATTTCGGATGAATGATCCATAGATTGTTAGTAACATACAGAAAGCATTTATAAAGCATAAAAAAAGGAAAAGTGAACAGAAAATTATTATGTTGAAGAATCTGTTGTGAAGTATGACGTTCTTCTAAACTACACTAACTGAATACAAACAGTTGGAATATCTTCATAAGAACATTACTATTTAACTTTTTTTTAGAAAATTGTGATAGTTCTTGCAGATATAATAAGGCATTCATTATGAATTTTATATGTGTCAATTCGCGAAATAACTTGGACATATTTGAAGACCTATATTTCTTTTTATCAATGCAGGAATGATTATTATTAATTTATTTAGAATAATATAAAATTATGTTTTTTTTTAATGTAATTTTATAATTTAATTATTTTTATTTTATTATATTACTCACTACAGTTTTGACAACCATTTGCAGGTGTAAAGATATCTAATATTTGAAACACATTTTAAGCTTTAATCGAACTACGTTAAGGTCGAACTTCACTTCATAGTATTACTACTTGTCACCTTTTAATATTAAAAAGAAGTGTTATTGTTTTTTACTCTTCGCTGCCGGACAGACTATACATAGTTACCTATACTGAGTATTTAATAAATCATCACGACGATGAGTTTAGTTAGTACTTTATTGATGTGCGTTGTTATTTAAGTGTATGTTTCATGTTCCTGTTATTGACTCTATACTTCTATTTAAGTTTCTATATTTCGTGTATTAGCTATTGGTTCTCCTAAATTAATAAATAAGTACCGTAACACTTGTCTTAGGAATCGCAAAATACGACATTCCGTCTAAAGGTGGTACGTCTGTGGCTGGAAAATTTCTGAGTCTCACCATCTCGGCTCGGTGTTGTGTTCACGTAGGTGATGCGCGGGTAAACATCCTATGGCTGTCACTCTCACAACTAAATCGAATGTATTGACTAGCCGTTTAGCCCGCAGTGTGCCAAATATATCATACTCGTACTTGTCCTAAAAAGACATAACCCGTCATCATCGCAATCGGGCTAAAACATCGTATCTGTTGCTCCGTTACTTATCGGGGGGCACGGCAGTGCCCCCGCCAAGTCGAGCGCGAAGCAAACACTGCCGTACCATCCTTTACTGGAACCATTTCGCCGCATTTTCAGGCCCCTATTTGAGCACCTCTGGATAAGACCAGAACGCAGAAGTTTTTGTCATCCAGTAAGCTATAATCACATACTTAAAATCCAAAATTTCAAGTCTGTAGGTCATTTAGTTCCGAAGTTAAGCGAAAGCAAAGTTTCGCATTTACGACACTCACTCATTCACTCACTCACTCATGATCATCAGTAAAGAACTAGTACTTCCCATAAATTCAGAGAGCTGAAATTTGGTACAGAGTTAGGGTTTAATGGCCACATAAAGCGAAAACTATAAAAATTGGCCAAGTGCGAGTCCGACTCGCGCATGAAGGGTTCCGTACCATAAAACAAGTTTGTTGTATGGGAGCCCTTAAATATTTATTTTATTTTATTTTTAGTATTTGTTGTTATAGCGGCAATAGAAATAGATCATCTGTGAAAATTTCAACTGTCTAGCTATCACCGTTCGTGATATACAGCCTGGTGACAGACGGACGGACGGTCGGACGGACGGACGGACGGACGGACGGACGGACGGACAGCGAAGTCTCAGTAATAGGGTCTCGTTTTTACCCTTTGGGTACGGAACCCTAAAAACTAGGATAATCGAAGATCTGGAGTACTCTGATTAGAAAACACAAGAGCCCAACCAAACTATTAGAGATCGACATACAACAAGATGAATATTTTTTGTAAAGGCGGTGTTCGGTTGGCCGCCGTCGCGAATGATCATCTCTCCTGATGATGGATCGCGTACCGATTCGAAACATGTCGAGCGTTATTCGACTTCTATGACGTGAGTAAACCCGTTTAAGTATTTTGATATTCAACTTAGTGGGCCGCTTCATTTGATGTCAAAAATCCAAGGTCTGAAGTATTTTGACGACGCGTTTGGCTCGGTTTGTAGACACCTCCCTACTGAGCCGGCGGTCCCGGGTTCGAGTCCCGGCCAGGGCAACTATTTGTGTAATGAACTCGAATATTTGTGCTTGGGTCAAGGTTGTTCTATGTATTTAAGTATATCTTTATCTATATAAGTATGTCTATCGTCGTCTAGTACCCATAACACAAGCCTTTTAGAGCTTAATTTGGGACTAGATCGATTCGTGTGAGGTTGTCCGATATTTATTTATTTATTTATTATTTATTTGATGAAGAACCCTCAGCTGGTCTCAGCTGTATTAGAGATATGGTAATGCCCCCTTCTACTATTGGTACATTAAAAAATCGACTGTCATTGAAAAAATCCAGCGTAGTGGGTACACATCTTCTAATTTAATCTAGCCTACTCGTATAGCGTCCCACAGCTGGGCGGGTTACGTTTTACAATCCCGAAAGTTCATAATACCTAGTAGTTGAAATACCGATGGTCAAAATACCGAAAGTTCAAAGGCGATATTCGATAAACCGAAGCTCAAATTACTATTTTCAGAAAATCGAAAGTTCAAAATCTCGAAATTTCATAATCCCGAAAGTCAATGAGCACTTTAAAAGTGTCAGGACACTAAACTAATCTGACTTTTCCGTGGAACCGATCTGCTCCGGCGCTGCGGGATGTTCAGCCCCTTCGCCCTAGCGTAAGAAAGTGCGACTGCGGCTCGCTTGATGCCCGCACTTTCTTATGGCGGCCGGGGGCTGCCCTCCCTCCGCGCCTCCGGCCTTTTATATACACTCTAGGGGTAGGGCAGACAAGACCACGTGGAATCGGGGTTGACAGCTTCGGTTCTGTGGCAAGTCGATTAAGAAAAGGAAAGAGTCCGGGAGAGTGGGAAATTATGACACTAAATAGTCGATATTATGATAAAATATTCTGTCATGGACTGCCAACCGAACCGAACTTGTCTGGAACCGAAGCTGTCAACGCTCGCCTCCGCAGCTTCGGCTTTTTGGTCACCTTCGGCGACCAGCCTCAGCTGCTGCGACTCGCTTGATGCCCGCACTTTCTAACGCTAGGGCGGAGGGGTTGCACATCCCGCAGCGCCGGAGCAGATCGGTTCCACAGAAGAGTTCACTTATAAATAGTAAGTATAGTAGTAGGCAAGTAGGTTACGTAATTTAGGTTAATATTCTTTGTATAAAATAAACATTAGAATCTGTAAGACTACAGAAATATAATTCTCGACAGTTTAAATAATATTCCGGATTACAACCTTCAGGCAGGATCATAGTCTTCGGGATTATAATCTTCGGAATTACAGTCTTCGGGATTTCATTCTTCGGGATTATAATATTCGGTATTTTATCCTTTCGATCAAACGTTCATTCGGAATTTTAAACTTTCGGTCAAATAAACATTCGAAATTTTAATTTTCGGTCTTCCGTCCATAGGTCTTATGAAATTCGGTATTTTGAACTTCGGCATTGTAATACGTACCCGCTGGGCGAATGCCTCCCCTTCTGCTTTTAATACGCATATAAATAAAATTAAAGGAAAACTCTGGGTAAGACTAGACTGGCTTTTATACTTATACTTACAAGTTTACAAGAAGAAATAGTCGAACGATTAACTTTATTCTACTCGAACATTACACAAATTAAATAAACAAATTACACCAAAATATTAATTTCGCTCAAAATTTGGTCAAAATATAATGCATTGGACTAAGAGTGGCGGTGATACCCGCCGCACACGTCGCTAGATGGCGCTAACTGTATTTTAAAACGCGCCTACGTTTGTTTTTCCGATAATCTTATATGGCGAAGTGGCAACCGGCCGCGTTACAGTCGTTTACGACATTCTTCTATTGCGCTCGAAAACGTTTGCTAGGGATTAGGAGGGATTATTTGCATTTCGTTGATTTCGCTTATTATTTCGTGAGGTTTGCTAAAGTGAATTAGCAGGTTGTTATAAAACAATATGCCCACGTTTCTACAAAAAGAAGTGAAATCCCACCAAAAACATTCTGTAAAAAACTAGCCAAGTCTCGATGGAACTGCTTGATTATCTCTAAAAAGTAATGAAATCTAGACAAAGTCGTACCAAGTCTAAGGTTCCTTACTGCGATTTCTTTATTATTATAGTTAATGTTGTGTGACTTGGCCGTTGAAGAGTACACAAGGGTACAACACCAGGTGCTCCATGACACCATTGCATCAATCTGTCGCCAGAACCGCTACCCATTGACGATGGAAAATTGCCACTTGGAAAACGTTGATTCAATAACCAGTCAATTGTAGGCTTGATAAAGCTGCGTATTTCAATAATATTTATGTATAGGCGAGCCTGAAACCAACAGTATAAAAAATATTTCTAGTACAGATGGACCTCTAATCATTGATAGAACTCCGTCTGTACGTCTATTTTATGTTAGATCGGTGGTCGATTTGACGCTCCAAAAAGAAGAAAGCAGAAGTCAGCATTGTCAATGCTGAATGCATGTGCTGCACAATCAACAACAGCCTAAAATGAGACACTAGCGTCAAATTACCAATACCAGTATGGGCTATTATCTCGCTTAACAAACATAGGTAGTTACAACAGATACAACATTACGTGTAAACAAAATTGACTTGTAGCGGTTCTGGGGACAGATTGGTGCAATGGTGTCATGGAGCACCTGGTGTTGTACCCTTGTGTACTCTTCAACGGCCAAGTCACACAACATTAACTATAATAATAAAGAAATCGCAGTAAGGAACCTTAGACTTGGTACGACTTTGTCTAGATTTCATTACTTTTTAGAGATAATCAAGCAGTTCCATCGAGACTTGGCTAGTTTTTTACAGAATGTTTTTGGTGGGATTTAATCTTTATTGCACAAAAGAAAAACTTACCGTACAAAAGGAGGACTTAATGCCATAGGGCATCTGTCAGTCCTTGGGCCATGCAGATAAATTTTATAATAAAATAAATAACAAATATTTAGGGGCATTCTTACAATTTTCAAACTAAGCAAAGCTCGTATATACTATCCAGACGACGATATACATAATATATACCATTCTCGACCCAGGAACATATAATACACAATATTCGCCCTGGCCGGGATTCGAACCCTGGACCGCCGGCTCAGTAGGCAGGTGCACTCAAACTGCGCCAACCGCGTCCTCAAAATTGTGATAACAAAGCTATACAAATATTTGTATAGAATCTTTTTATCGATTCTATGTTTTTTATGTGGTAATACCACATTTTTATTTTTATAAATAATGACACAAAGGTAAGGCGCTCCAGTAGCGTAAAGGATTAAGGGATGAAAGATTTGGTGTGACTGACGTAGCGGTCGAATAGCTCAGTTGGGAGAGCAATGCGCCGGTAACGCAGAGGTCGCGGGTTCAAACCCCGCTTCGATTGTAGTAGATCGCATTCAATTTTTCTTTCTTAATTTACCTTTGTGTCATTATTTATAAAGCTATACAAACTCAGTTTTGCGATAACGGTTGTAAAACGGGTCTTTTTAATATTTCCTTTCTGTCCTGATGTAAATAATCTGACAAACAAACTAATTAGTGGCTATTGTCCGTTATACACTACATTTACTTTAAAAGGAAAATAAAATGTTTAATATGCAAACGCTTTTGTTTTTATTATTGTATTGCAAAACAAACAAACAATAGTATTCAATATTAGGCATTCGAAATAACCTGAAAATTTGTGTAGTTTGAAAGAAACATATTATATCTTAGGAGTGTGAAATAGCATGGGAATCCCTGTTCTAAAATTGGTTAAATCCTTCCAGTCGTCTCAACAAGGTGTGACACTCCGGGTAGTGACACTTTCTACGTCACTTATTTTATTAGTTGCCGCTTCATGGTAATAAAATAACTGTAAGGAAAAAATGTTTGTCAGCAATCGTACAAAAAAAATGCATTTATGCATTACAGTTAAGTTCTTTGACTAAATTCTATATTGTCGTAATAATTGATTTAAAACACTCACGATCTTATGGGATTCATATAGGTAAGAATCGGGGAGTATTATGATACACTACTAGTAACGGAAACGGATTGACAGAACCGACCAACTGATCATAGCGTGATGACGACGAATGTCCACCCGAAATTCCGGAGTGTCAATACCACTGATGAGATTATAAAAAAAAAATAGAGACATATGGCGCTAAAGGCTGGCGCCACGCCAGTTGTTAAGTTTTTTTTTAAACATTCCTCCATTAAAACACAGATTTATACTAAAATTTTAGAATTATATAATCACTAACACTATAAAGGATAAAGTATGTTTGTTGCTTCTTCACGCTTAAACATCTAGTCCAATTTCGATAAAATTTGGTATGAAAGTAGGTGACAACCTGGATTAACACATAGGCAACTCTTTATCCCGAAAAAATGTAGTGTCCCTGAGGGATGAGCGGGGCACAGATAGTAGGGATATAAAAAGATAATTCTTCAATGTGTTCCTTTACTCGCAGTGGCAGGTATTCCTCGGCAGAACTATTTAGTGAAATAGCTTTATGATAGTTATTTAATTCATAAGCTATATCACCAAATCGTCCTACGGAGAAAGGATCCTGAAGGTCTTCCTGTCTTCTGGTAGAGCGCGGCTCACGTTCGAGAAAATACTGTCACTGTCAACGGCCTAAACTAGAGACAAACTTTAGAAATGAACGCACATAAACGAAATTATTTATTCATAAACATAAAGCAGCAAAAAATGTGGTCGCGTTTGTTTTGAAATTTGTTCATTTTTAGGGTTCCGTAGCCAAATGGCAAAAAACGGAACCCTTATAGATTCGTCATGTCTGTCTGTCTGTCTGTCTGTCCGTCTGTCCGTCTGTCCGTCCGTATGTCACAGCCATTTTTTTCCGAAACTATAAGAGCTATACTGTTGAAACTTGGTAGGTAGATGTATTCTGTGAACTGCATTAAGATTTTGATGCAAAAATAAAAAAATAATAATAAATATTGGGGGCTCCCCATACTTAGAACTGAAACTCAAAATTTTTTTTTTCATCAAACACATACGTGTGGGGTATCTATGGATAGGTCTTCAAAAATGATATCGAGGTTTCTAAAATATTTTTTTTCTAAACCGAATAGTTTGCGTGACAGACGCTTCCAAAGTGGAAAAAAGTTGGTCCCCCCCCTCTAACTTCTAAAATAAGAAAATGAAAAATCTAAAAAAAACATATGATGTACATTACTATAAAAACTACCAACGAAAATTGTTTTGAACGAGATCTAGTAAGTAGTTTTTTTTTAATACCTAACTTTGCAAGTTTGCACCTAATTTATATGGGGCGCTATACATACCAGGTGCAAACTTAACTTAAACACTTAGGGATGGAAAATGTTTGTACGGAACCCTCGGTGCGCGAGTCCGACTCGCACTTGGCCGGTTTTTTAATAATCTAAACTAAATTACACCAAAAAACTGTCATTACGGGGTAGTCAGTCAGAACTGGGTCATAGCCAGTATAACGATATAAAGTACATAAATAAAATAAAGCATTTACTACAAATTAAATCCTATTACACGCCAAATGAATACTTGGAAGATGAATTGTAAACACAAGTTCTCCTCTCCTAACATTGCAGTGCCCAACAGGGTTCACAATGACCCGTAGCTATAATTTATCATCGGTTGTCAAAAGTTAGGAGCTTGTATGACTCCAGGTTATATTGCTATTACATCGGATTATAGAAGAGGGAACGTTATTTATTCACATGAGAGTTTTATCAGAAAATTAGGGCCTGGGCTCCTTAATTTCGCTTAAAATGTCCACAGGAAAGATTCGAACCTAAATTTGACTATGACCCCACTACTCTAAGATAATAATAATAAATAAAGTATTTTGTTAAAAAAGTGTTATTCTTGGACAGAAAGAAGAAGAAAAGTTACAACTTGAGCAAAACTCGTAACTCCACTATTAACGTATATTGCTCCTTCTCAATATATATCTAGTTTTTATAGTCCGTGACCTATCACTAGTATCACCTCTGCGGTCGCTCGTAATTAAAAATAAATTATATCATAGTTTGCGGTCGCTATCTACGCGGTCCGGTATCTCCGGACGGACAGACAGACGGACCGCGAGCGTCACGCTTCTAGGGTTCGGTAGTCCAGTGGTTCTTATAGTTTTAAGCTCATGGAATACCGCAGAAGGTCTCGCGTTTTGATTTCATCACCGTGCGAACAAATTGAAGTCATTATGTTTTATTTACTACAAACGGAAATTAATTAAACACAAAATTACAAATTAATTAAATAAAATTACGAAAGTTAGAAAACGAACATAAGGATATGAAGTCGACTATAGCTACATTATAAATAAAAATCGGTCAAGTGCGAGTCGGACTCGCGCACCGAGGGTTCCGTACAAACACTTATCCCATCTTAAGTGGCCGGGTTTAAGTTAAGTTTTCACCTGGTATGTATGGCGCCGGATACTTAAATATTGAATGGAGCCCCCTTAAATTAATTATTTTATTTTGTATTTGTTGTTATAGCGGCAACATAAATACATTA
This sequence comes from Apotomis capreana, assembly GCA_947623375.1. Lineage (NCBI taxonomy): Eukaryota > Metazoa > Arthropoda > Insecta > Lepidoptera > Tortricidae > Apotomis > Apotomis capreana. The sequence continues at coordinate 344,633 of OX392523.1, read as the reverse complement.
TCTGTGAAAATTTCAACTGTCTAACTATCACGGTTCATGAGATACACCCTGGTCACAGGCGGAAAAACAGACAGACAGTCGGACAGTGGAGTCTTTGATACCTATTAGGGTCCCGTTTTTTACCCATTGGGTTCGGTACCCTAAAAGAGTATTGAAAATCAGTATTCTATTGAGAGGGGTCATGATTTCAGGCAAAAGGTTAATAGCGTGATGCAGGATACTCTTTTGTTTTGTATGGCGGCATGCCAGTCTGGCGCCATCTCTTGGTCATAATTTCTTGGTTCTCTCATCACGCCGAAACGGCTGGACGAGTTTTAACCAATTTCAGTTCAGGGATAGCTGGACGTCAAAAGCTACTTTTTTAAGTCCAAAGATAGTTATAGTATAGGACACTTTTTACCCGACAAAGGAAACAGTACTCGGACTAAGTTACAGGCACTTTCTATTCATATTTATATCATTACTAGCTGTTGTACCCGCTCATCCCACGGGAACACAAATTTTTTTTGGGATAAAAAGTTGCCTATGTGTTAATATTGAATTAAATTTAAAATGTATCGAAATTGGTCCAGCCTTTTGAGCGTGAAGAAGTAACAAACATACACAAACACACTCACAAACTTTTGCCTTTATAATATTAGTGTGATTTTATTTGAATCCTCCTGGTTGTGCGTATGGGGTTGGTCCATAAGGAAAGCCTGATGCAAACCCACTACTTGTTCTCAAAACATTTAAAATACTCAATCCCAGGTGCTATTTTAATGGGTACACTACGAAACTCCGACATTTTATTTGTCCGAATGCATCACTATTCCGAATTTTCATAATTACGAAATCCATGTGCTGGTGAAATATTTTGACTTTTTTTGGGATACCCCAAACCTAACCTAATTAAATTGTGTCACATACCTACCATCCACAGCAAATATCATCTTTAGGCGCGAGAGCGCTTTCGGTATTATGAAAATTCGGAATTATGATGGATTCGGATAAATTAATTTTTTTATCTACCCAAATATCATAAACCCTCCATGATGCGTTCAAAAACCGCACATTATGACCAACATAAAAATAAACTGTTTTGTTAGAACAAATTTCTTATCTGTGAAAATGTTATTATTGCCAATTAATAACATCGATTTCGATAATATTATATCATTCAAATTTCGAACATCTCTGAAAACCAAAGAAATTTGGTTTGACCTCTATTCTAATATCAGTCGAGATGACGTTTAGTTCGAAATGAATTGTCAATTTGCAGACAAATTGACAAATGTCGCACGCAAGTAAGATATCGAACGATATTGGTAGTTCGGGCCCACTCTAGTTTGTCTCTGAATTAAAAAAAAACTATGACAGCTGCCAGAAAAGAAAAGAAAAGTTTTCATTGCCGCCATTACCGGTTAGAATTTGTTTTAATGCATAAAATTGATCGATTTGTTGAATATAAACCAAAACCGGCCAAGTGCGAGTCGGACTCGCGCACCGAGGGTTCCGTACAAACATTTTCCATCCCTAAGTGTTTAAGTTAAGTTTGCACCTGGTATGTATAGCGCCCCATATAAATTAGGTGCAAACTTGCAAAGTTAGGTATTAAAAAAAAACTACTTACTAGATCTCGTTCAAAACAATTTTCGTTGGTAGTTTTTATAGTAATGTACATCATATGTTTTTTTTAGTTTTTTCATTTTCTTATTTTAGAAGTTAGAGGGGGGGGACCAACTTTTTTCCACTTTGGAAGCGTCTGTCACGCAAACTATTCGGTTTAGAAAAAAAAATATTTTAGAAACCTCGAGATCATTTTTGAAGACCTATCCATAGATACCCCACACGTATGTGTTTGATGAAAAAAAAAAAAATTGAGTTTCAGTTCTAAGTATGGGGAGCCCCCAATATTTATTATTTTTTTTTTATTTTTGCATCAAAATCTTAATGCGGTTCACAGAATACATCTACCTACCAAGTTTCAACAGTATAGCTCTTATAGTTTCGGAAAAAAATGGCTGTGACATACGGACGGACAGACGGACAGACGGACAGACAGACAGACAGACAGACAGACATGACGAATCTATAAGGGTTCCGTTTTTTGCCATTTGGCTACGGAACCCTAATAAAATGAGCTATCAAGATGATATAGATATTTCGGCGACGCCTCCTGATATCCGTAACAAAGCACCTAACGTCATTAATTACTTATTACCAGCTAAGTCAACGAAACAGTAGGTATGGTGGTCATAATATGTGGCTCCTGAATGCATCATGGAGGCTTATGATATGTGAGTAGATAAAGTAGTGTATGTAACTATACATAATTAGGCATTAAACACTCGTGTGATGTTATTATGACACTCGCCTTCGGCTCGTGTCATAAACCCACGCTCGTGATTAATGCCCTTCATTATGTACAGTCACATAAACTACTATTGGGTGTTCCGATTTTAATTTGTTTATTTTAATAATGCTACATATTTTTATCGATTAGGTAACCTTTCTTAAATTCCTCTCGTGGCCTAAATAACATGGAAACCTAACGAGGTAGGTCATATAGATATGACTCTACGGATTTACTAAATTAATGACTCTTAAGTGGTCGCCATTTAGATGCTCGCTCGTTAGCTCGCTCATTAGGGATGCTTAGTTAAGTGGCTCGAACCGTGTGGCTCATCTAGGTTAGAAAAATAGACTTACAAAGGTATTGATACTAAATATTAAAATATCGGCCAAGCGCGAGTGGGACTCGCGCACGAAGGGTTCCGTACCATTATCTGTAAGTTTGTTGTATAGGAGCCCCCCTTAAATATTTATTTTATTTTATTTTTAGTATTTGTTGTTATAGCAGCAATAGAAATACGTCATCTGTGAAATTTTCAACTGTCTAGCTATTACCGTTCTTGTGATACAGCCTGGTGACAGACGGACGGACGGACGGACAGCGAAGTCTCAGTAATAGGGTCCCGTTTTTACCCTTTGGGTACGGAACTCTAAAAAGGATATTGTTACTCTATTACGTATAATACTTACATGTATTATTAAATTGAAACTGCCTACGGAGCCGACGGTCCTGGGTTCGGTTCTCGGCAATGGGAAATAGTGAGGATATGGAATCATTGTTCCTAGGTCATGCATGTTCTATGTAATTAAGTATTTATTAATCTGGGACATTGTCAGTTCAAAAAACAAAAGTTGTCTCTTCGGTGGCCAATAGTTAACAGCGTATGTGCATAGAAGTTATGTTTTTAACACGCACGCCCATAGAAAGGGAAACGTCGTTTATGCTAATATAATTTTGATCGGGAAACTAGGCCTAAAGTCCTTAACTTTGTCCGTGTCCACCGAAAAGACGCGAACCTAAATCTGACAATGACCCGTCTATGTATATCTGTAGCTTACTGTGGTACTAGATCGATTTGTGTGAGGTTGTCCAATATTTATTTATAACTAGCTGTGCCCCGCGTTGTTACCCGCTCATACCACGGGAACACTAAATTTTTTCGGGATGAAAAGTATCCTATGTCCTTTCCCGGGTCTCAAAATATCTCCATACCAAATTTCATCTAAGTCGGTTCAGCGGTTTAAGCGTGAAGAGGTAACAGACAGACAGACACACTTTCGCATTTATAATATTAGTATGGATTGATGTTGGATTATCAAGCCGCATTAGAAAAAAGTAATAACTCACCACAATATATACATCACCAAACTGAATAAACGAAGATTATTAAATTGTTTACAACACTGAACTATACCAACATTCTGCCACTTCCCGTCTTTCGTCTCCGCCATTACACAAAACTAAACGCAGTGTTGTTGTGATCTCATTTATATTATGAAACTTTATTTTGTGCACTCAGCAGTACACGCGCACATGACTTGTATCTATATAAATATTTACAACGGAAAACTGCACGTAAGTTTGTCCTTATCAAGTATTTCGTGAATTATCAGTGACCACTACACTATAGTTATATCATGCGGCTTCGGTCGTATGGTAAACGTATGGTGTTTACAATCTAGTTTAGGCCTATATACAACTTTTTGGAGATGTATAAATAAATACATATTAAATAACTATTAAGGGACAATCTTACACGAATCGACCTAGTCCCGAACTAAGCAAAGCTTGTATTGTGGGTACTAAACAACGACATACATAATATATAAATACATATATAGATAACATCTAAGACCCAGGAACAAATATTCGAGTTCATACCACAAACATTTGCCCTGGCCGGGATTCGAACCCAGGACTACCGGCTCAGTAAGCAGCTGCACTACAAACCGAGCCAACTTTTTCGTCAGACATGTATGTTGTCTCCGGGTCTATTCAATTACAATAAACTTAACCTATCAGAGGTGTAACGGTCTCTAGGCGTGAAGATGAAAATAAAATAAAAATAAGCTTATTACCTATTTAGTTTATTGGAGATCTAGAGAGTCTCCGTGGTCAACAAATTAAGTTCGAAGATGTTAAAGGTCTCCACAATCATTTTGGAGGTGTAAAGTGTCTCCAAACGTCAAAGACAAAAAAAATATCGAAGCAAGTCAGAGAAGAGACTATTTAGCTAACAGTCATTGTAACTACAATTGGATTTTTTATAACACATATTTGACACATGACTACAAGATGCTTAATCTATTTATTTAATCTTTATTGCACAAAAGAAAACTTATCGTACAAAAGGCGGACTTAATGCCATGAGGCATTCTCTAATCTATTCTCTAATATATTGAATTTTATAAAAAACTAGCGGCCCGCCCCGGCTTCGCACGGGTGTTATGCTCATAAATTATGCATGTATTATATATATAAACCTTCCTCTTGAATCACTCTATCTATTAAAAAAAACCGCATTAAAATCCGTTGCGTAGTTTTAAAGATTTGAGCATACAAAGGGACATAGGGACAGAGAAAATACCAACTGACGGGAAACCAACGGTGCCAAGTCAGTTGACACTGCAACTGCCATGCTGGCCCGAGAGATGCTTCTTCAGGCTTCGTTTGAAGGGTCCCAAGTTATAAGAAGGAGGAAACACATGAGCCGGCAAGGCGTTCCATACTTTAATAGTTGTTTGCGTTTATCACACGAGTGACAAAGCATCTGTTACTCACACTCGCTCTTTGTCAAACGTGACGGATGCTATGTCACTTATTTATCGGCTATCGCGCGACAAAAGCAATCATCATAGGCCCGCTAGTCTGAAAAATGTCAAGCAAATACAGAGCGCAGTACTATAGTGTCAGGCATCGTCGACTCGTCAAGGCCTCGCGGCGCCCGCCGGGACACTCAGCAGTTTTAATTTAACCAGGTCATCTGTACTCTGAGCCTCAACTGTAGGTTTTCGATGCAACGAAATGTGAAATTGTGAGTTGTGGAGTGCCGAACCGCGCCGCTGTCCCTGATGAAGAGCTCCATACGAGTTCGAAAATATAAACCGCTTAATACAAAATGTAAACCGCTTTGTACATAAGTAGTACATACATTTATACTAAGGACTTTTCTATACACATACAGTTTTCTATACACATCTGCGTCTCGGCACTATCGCTGCGTTATCGTCTTCATACAAAATTCGCTCGCAAATTGCAAGTGTGATAAGGCCCTAATATAATAAAGGCGAAAGTATGTGTGTGTTTATGTGTATGTTTGTTACTTCTTCACGCTCAAACGACGACCAATTTTGATAAATTTTGGTATGAAGGTAGCTGACACTCTGGACTTTTTATCCCGAAGGAATGTAGTGTTCCCGTGGGATGAGCGGGTAACACCGCGCGGCGGAGCTAGTCATTAAATATGTCTCACGAAAGTTTTAATAAGGTTACAACAAAACGTCTCCGTCTTCCGGTATTACAGTCCGACCAAAAAGAGTAGAAATTAAAAAGTGGCAATATTGTAGTGTTATCCCTTTCTAATCAGTATAAGAAAACGGGGACGACACTACAGTATTGTCACTTTTTAATTAGGGTTACGTAGTCAACTAGGAACCCTTATAGTTTCGCCATGTCCGTCTGTCCGTCCGCGGCTTAGCTCCGTGATCATAAGTGCTAGAAAGCTGAAATTTGGTATGAGTATGTGTATGTATCACGCCGATAAAACGGTAAAATAAAAACTAAAAAAAAAGCTTTTTTTCGGCTACCTCCCGTACACCTGAAGTGGGGCTGAATTTTTTTTTTCGTTCCAACTCTAGCGTGTGGGGTGTCGTTAAATAGGTCCTTAAAAAATAATAGGGGTCTACAAACATCATTTTTTGATAAAATCAGCAGTTTTTTAAATAGGCGCTCGGGAAACCCAAAAAATTGTGTCCCCCCCTCTAATTTCTCAACCACGCGTCAAAAAATTTAGGAAAGATTCATGAAAATGAGGCCTTATTAGTACTTTCAATGAAAACTATATTGAATAAAATCGGTTGAGCCGTTTTTGAGTTATTGCAAATTTTCATAATTTTCTTTAAAATGACGTAAGTGCCGCGTGGTGTTCTTATACTTCGAACGTTACACATATTAGTTAAGTACCATACTGCATTAAAACGTTTCGCTCAATCTGACGCGTATAATCGATAACTTCCAGAAGGTAATAAGTAATTACAGTTACTTTGGCGTTTACAACCTTTTTATAGAGCTTGAACTCTTTCTCGTAATTTAAATTTTATTTTATTGTCTATTGTGAAGGATGGGCAACTACGGAACCCTACACTGAGCGTGGCCCGACATGCTCTTGGCCGGTTTTTTTCTACTCTTTTTGGTGGGACTGTAATGTGTTAATTAATAATTACGCTGTCGCGTCGGTCGAGGCGGTTTTTCAACCGAAATCAAAATAAAAGGTTCTCAATTCGACTGTATGTTGCTTTTTTTGTATGTAATGTATGTTACTCGATTATACCGCCAATTGTGGACCGATTCTCCAAATTATTTTCTTATTTGAAAGAGTAGTATGTTAATTAACGAAATAGATGTTAATTAACGAGATAGGCGTTCATTATTTAACTTAGTTGATTTTCATGTATTCATTCAAATTTAAGTAATTAATTGAATCAGGCGTTACTTTGCGGAAATCCATATTAATGAAAATAATAATATCGCTTTGCTATTCCGCGATATAATATCGTGCCAGTTAAATTTGTGCTAACCCGTTATACTTATTTGCGTATTTTTACATGCATTCCCACCCTCCCACCACGATAAGAATAATAATTGACGGTCTGGAGTCCGACAACCGAATCATCATTTCTGTTGTCGGACTCCAGACCGTCAACATCTCCTGATGATGCCTCGTAGAGGGGCGAAACACGTGTCGAGTAAGTTCTGTTATTTTGGTGGTGGTTTGTTATATTTATTTGCGTATTTATTTTTCTTATCGTCGTGGGAGGGTAGGACCATTAAATGCATGTAAAAATACGCAAATAAGTATAACGGGTTAACACAAATTTAACTGGCACGATATTATATCGCGGAATAGCAAAGCAATATTATTATTTTCATTCAAATTTAATACAATTAATTTCCGATAAATAGTTTATCAAACAATTTAATAGGAAATATATTATTGTATAGTGTGTTTATAATTATATATTTAAGAAATTGTTAAAAAGTTAGTCCTCTGACTGAACACAGGGAATTCTAGTTCAGGCGCGCGTCATATTTTGTCAAGTAGAATATCTTAGTGTATAGTTATTATTACTGTTAAATAATTTATAATTCAACATATATCTTAGCTTATTAAATATTAGTCAGTGAAATGATATAGGAAACGTTCATCATAATAAACAAGGCAAGTACCCAGAGCAGCACTAGTGTCGAATATCGTCGCATCAGCAAGGTCTCGCCGTGTACACTCAGCTGTATTAGTTCCGCGTGTGCTCGCGAACCGGGTCAACTGTACTCCGGAACGTGTGGTTTGCCGCTCGGAACTAACCGACGTGCGATTCAAGGCGGTGATGTGTTTTGCACGGGCCAGTGTTGACAAAATATGCGCACTGACTTAAACTAAAGCCCTCTGGAATACTACTGGTGGCTCTGTGACGTGTAGACTTCGTGAGTTTGTTTCTTAATCACTGTATGAAGAGTATATTTAGAGAAAAAACAACAAAATTAAAATTATATAACTAAAACTTAACAAACTTAAATTATGATCTAATTAAACCTAACTTAAACTATTGGGACCTAAACTATATGTACATACTTATATCCCCTAGGTCGCTACCATTGGGTAGGGTGCCCATAAGGCTGGCCGCGTTACCTCGCTGGATGGCAATGCCAATGCGTTGGGCGAGGAACGAGCCAGCCCTACGATTACCGGAGGACCGGATGAGTAAATAACTCAGCTTTTTGAAAAGCTTAGTTGCTTCCGGTCCCCACGGTCCTAGGGTCGCATATTTTATATTACGAACAAAAAAAAACTAAATAATTAACGATAGATTCGTTACGCATTGAAGTTAGTTATTTAAGCAAGGAAATATATAGAAAAATATCATAATTTGATTTAATTAAAAAAGTGTGTGTGTCAGCTCCGACGCACGACTGGAGTTTACTCTTCAGGCCAGGCGCGCACCACGATTTTTTTTTACTTCTGTACTTCTGGGTTTATGAAAATCGTGGTGCGCGCACTCTCATATAAACCCATATCTTGCATTTATGCGACAAAATTATCGCGCGACTAAAATCGTGGTGCGCGCCTGGCCTTAAGAACGATTATAAAATATATACTCAATACTCAATACGTTTATTGCACATAATGATTAGTAAATAGTTTAAGTATCACATTATGTACCCTGTTGGGTGCTCCAAACAAGAACGAGAAGGTAGGCACTTACATAATATTAATATACGAGTATAACATACAGCAAAATTACAATATTTTACAAGGAAAATTTACTTCCGATTCATTTTTAACAAATTGGAGAGATCATGAGTAGTAACTAAATAAGGAAGCGTGATGTAAAGCGCCCTCGAGCGGCTAGTTTAGTTACTACAGTCTGCAGTGCTACGAAAAAAAACCGTATCTTACTATGAAATCCATACAAAGATACGACCTTTCTACCGTAGTATCGCAATACTTTTTTTTTTTTAATCTATTAATTAAGGAGCTTTGATCATTTTTATGAACATGCCAGCTCCAGCAGGCCTAATACACAACATCATTCATCTAAAAGACATAGATAAAATGAAGTCTCATAGTATATCTGCTTGGTTTGTTTCATCGTCGTATATATTTATGTATGTATCTATTTATATATATGTATATTATCTATATGTATGTACCTAGTATGAGTATTTGAATAGAATAGAATAGAATACTCTTTATTGCACACCTCAAGAAGAAAGAAATACAAATACAAATGACACTTAACATTACAATAGAGGCAAACAATAGGCGATCTTATCGCTAAAAAGCGATCTCTTCCAGACAACCTTTGGGTAGCGGATTAATATAAATGAAATGAGATGAGTAGGCGATGCAAAAAGTAATCAAGAAAACTACTGTAAAATTATTAAAATCTACTAAAAACCTATAATAATATATATTGATACATAAACATACATAAAAATATACATAAATGAACATAAGACTAAATATATACTCATATATAAACTTACTTAAACCTTATATTTAAAATAATATTTTGTGAAACGAACCACAGATTATGTCAGTCACCGTGACAGAGTATTAAAGGAGAGACAAGTAATGTTCTTTGAGGTGTGTTTTGAAAGTAGCAACGGATTGACTACGTTTCAATTCAACAGGGAGAGAGTTCCACAATAGAGTAGCCTGAAAGGTAAATGAGCTGTTATAGAATTTGGAAGAAGAAGAAGGGACAGCCAGAAGCAAATTTTGAGAGGACCTAATAGAACGAAGGTAACTGAAACGCTCCTTGAGGTAGCAGGGAGTTGCAGGGTGAAAAAGAATATTGTAAAGAAGAGAGAGAATGTGAGAATTACGACGAAAGCGGATAGGAAGCCACTTGAGCTGCGAACGGAAACTGGAAACATGGTCATATTTACGAAGCCCAAATATGAACCTGATGCAAATATTCTGAATACGCTCAAGTTTATTAAGCTGTTCTTCTGTGAGATCAGGGTAGGAGATATCAGCATAATCTAAGATTGGAAGAAGTAAGGTTTGGCAAAGCGCAATTTTGGTGGCGATTGGAAGAAAATTACGGAGTCTTCTAAGAGAGCTCACCGCTGCAAACATCTTCCTGCTGACTTCATTCACCTGAGGCACCCAAGATAAGGTCTGGTCCAAAATAATACCCAGGTCTTTGACTTGTTGTGAAAAAGGAATTAAGACACCATCAAAATAAATTGATGGCAGCTTATCAACATCAACCCTAGCTACAAGTTTAGCACTACCAACTATAATAGCTTGAGTCTTTACTGGGTTTACCCTGAGACCAAAGCTATAGCTCCAGTTCAAAATGTGAGCCAAGTCGTCATTTACAGACTTAATAACAGACGGAAGTTCTCCAACTTCACCCTGCAAATAAATTTGAAGATCGTCGGCATAAAGGTGATAGCGCGAAGAAAGGTTACGTGTAATGGAATTAATGAAAATAGAAAACAACAAGGGTGATAGCACTCCACCCTGCGGAACACCGGCCAAAGTGTTGCACCACGAAGATCGGGAATTATCCACCTTTATTCTCTGCCGACGACCACCTAGATAACTACGAAACCAATCAATAACCGCAGGAGATATGTTAAGAGAACGTAGAGTACCTAATAAAATATCAAAATCAACAGTATTGAACGCATTGCTGAAATCAAGAAGCGTTAACACCGTTAATTTCCGCTTATCCATACCTTCTCGAATATCATCAGTAATTTTGATTAGAGCAGTAGCCGTACTATGACCAGGACGAAACCCAGACTGGAATACATTGTGCAGATCATTGCGGTTAAGAAAAGATGCCAGCTGCTTATGTACAAGACGCTCAAGCACTTTAGATAGGAAGGGGTATTTTAATTATATGTAAGTATGTTGTTTGATGCACCGCCTACAATTTTTCTGCTTCGCCCTAAGGTTGACTGGTAGAGAATGCCTCATGGCATTAAGTCCGCCTTTTGTACGTTAAGTTTTTCTTTTGTGCAATAAAGTTTAAATAAATAAATAAAAACACAAACCGTATAAACTTCAAAATAAAATGTAACGAAAACAACTAAATTTGTATACACTATTTACATAAAAAAACTGTATACAAATTTAGCCGATTCCGATAAGGGTTCCGCCAATATTGAATTGAACATTTACATTCAAGAAACATCTGGTATTAGACCTACCCAAGCAGCACATTAGTGAATTTTGCAGCTTATCTTATAGCTTTAAGTTCTAAATGAGTGGTTTAACAGTGTTTGATACAACTTATAGCTTTAAACACAACTCAAAACTGTATATGAGTTCATCCTATCACTTGTAGTTGCATAGGAACGTTTTTTGTTTCTACTTTATTACTTATGGTGGGATAAAGTCGATTTTGCTACTTAAAGTTGCATGCAGGTTCAAATTGTCACTCAATAAGAAGCAATAGTGCTATATAAGGCCTTAAAATCACTTATAAGCAACTTTTACATATAAGTGGGAACATACCCTTATTTGGAACTAAAAGTTCCAAATGACTAGTACAATAGCGAATTATATCACCAATAGTGGCTAAAGGGATAATTTTACGGCTCTTTTGGAACCAAAAAATATTGCAACTTTAAGGCCTAAGAAGTACCTTATTGCCACTCCAACGCATAAATAGGTCTCAGTAGGAGGTTCTTGGAACCAAAAGCAGTTATTTTCACTTATTTCAAACCACTAACGAACTAAAAGTTCTATTATAGTTCCTATTTGCGCCTTGTCAAAATATATTTAATAGTCTTGCTTGTTTAATAGTCTACAAAAGAGCAAATAATTACTATTGGTAATATCATTCACTGCTTTGCCACTCGCAAGATACAAATAAGTGATTATTAGACTTGATAGTTCCAAATAAGGAACAAATAAGTGAAAATAAACACTGTAGGATTTTTTTGTTTCGCCATGTTTACAAATGGAAGCCTATGAAAATTGATTATTTTAACCAGAATTTTATCACACTCACGCATAATCACAGACTTTTGATAGTTGTGACGATGTTACTTTAACATTGTACTTAACCTACAATCATTAGGTCAGGTTTTTAACAGTTTTATTTCTTATCAGTATCTATTCCTTATTTAATTTAGCACTCTCTTTTTTAATATTCCTGATCAAATGAAGGGCGCGTCGAAATTTACAAAGAAAACATACTATAGTTTCACAGTAAAAAAAAATCGCAAGAATTTCGTGCTTATTTCAATGCTTGTATAACGTAAAGTTTTAATCACAATCAAACAGACATATAAATCCAAAATGAATATGGCAGATCACGTATTACTTTTAATAAAACACAATTTGACAGTTGCCTCGCCACTCAAAGATAATTTTGGCGACTCATTTATCACTCATTGACCGAACTGAAATGTTTTCATTCGTTCACTGCGCATAACTTTCACCCATATTAGTTCTAATTACCACTTACGGTAATTGTGAGATCTCTTATGGATTCTATTTAGCACCAAAAATAGGCTGCAATTTTTCTCCTTTTGGTTCTTTACTGGTGGCATAAGGGTTCTTGCCACCTATATAGCACTTAGTCATGGTGGTAAATTTCACTTAAGCATCTAATTAGATATGATATACGAGCTATTTAGACCCAGTTGTGCTACTTGGGTAGCCATTTACATTAGACAAAAACAAACGTACAAAATCACCTTCCTTAAAAAATCCTGAAATAAATCCAAAATCTCCTTAACAACAACTCCAAACAGCGTTTTGAACTTCTCCTCCCAACTTTCGGTAGAAAACAAAATATCCTTCGTCTTCTCAACCAGCCTTTCAAAAGTAATACGTCTCTTCTTCTTGTCCTTATTTTGTCTTTGATCTTCCATATCAGCCCGCTCAATAGTAGGCTGATTGACCAATAGACACTCGAACCTCTTCACATCTGTTACTCTTTTTGAATTCCGCGGCTTACGAACCTCTTGTTGTGGCTCGCTCGCTAATCTGTACTGACTTAGTGATCGCTGGCCCTCAGCCTGACAGACAGAATATTCAGACTCTTTAGGTTGTAACGGCTTCGACAAAACAGCATCTCTATATGACTTTCCAAAACTTAAGTCATTCTCGAAAACAGATGGCGCATCCTGACTACAAACATCCGTATCCTTTTTTTCCTTATTTTGCATATACGACCAAAAAGCCCGTTTATATATACATCCCTCAGCAGACATAATCCTGCGAATTTCTTACTCCTTCACAAAAACCGGGCACGACTTATCTAAGGCCATATGGCTGCCTTTACAATTAATGCATCTAAAAATAGTCGTTTCGCAATTGGCATGCTCCCCGCCGCATTTCGGACAAGTAACTTTAGTAGTAGGACAAAACCTGCTCAGATGACCGAACTTCCAACATATTGAACATTGGGTAACCGGGAAAGTGTACTGATTTACCTTAAATCGGCAACCGTAGGCATAAACATATGGCCGTAAAGAAGTTCCCCTAAAACACAGACGAATAGCTTCAGCCCTCAGCCTTAACCCAACGCCCATCATGATCCAAACGGTTCAGTCTACATATTAACAAAATGTCTTCAGACCCTTCAATATTCTTTAAAAATTCGTCTTCCTCAACCTCCAACTCAACCTGCCTTATAATTCCATAAGTGCAGCATGCCATATTAGACCAATAAGAACGTCACGTCTCATTGTTAAACTCCTGAGAAGCCAGAAGCTTCTCCGCATCATCCTTAGAGTTAAACTGTATGCGAACTTTACGTGGACCCATAAACTTGACGGATAAAATTCCTATTATACCCTTAAATTGCAGCAACTTTGCCAAACCAATCTGTTTCGGTAAATCTTCTTTTGACACTATATAAACTTCAAATAGCTTGTCAGGCACACCGTCCGGCTCCAGCTGCGTTTTGGCGGTTGCTAAAACCCGCAAGCGTTTAGGTTTCCTGCCTATTGTGATAAAACTATCACTACAACCACAGCTTTCGTCGCTCAGACCACAAGCACGCTTCACCGCTATATGCCGCACATCCGACATGGACCCAGCGTCCGATACAATATCCGATTGACTCGGCCCTGCCTTACGAGTATTATCAAACTCCACTTCAGATAGCCACGACGGAGCTGCCCGCTGCCCACATTCTAAAAGTGACGTATCACTCACGGCACCTCGACTTGACTCACTCATCGCAAAAACAGCGAAAAGGACTCTAAAACTGAATTAACTTATAAATAAAATATAATTTGCTAAAATTTTCAACCGTCGCCTTTGACAACCAAACGTCAATTCTCGCAATACTTATATTTTTGGAACGTATCTGCCGTGCTAATTTAAAAAGTCGTATCTCAGTATACGATCGGGGTAAAAATACGACTTCTTAATTTAGCAGGTTATGCGTTAAGCGTTATAGACTAAGCTCCCGACATAAAATGACCTTCACAGAGATGTTTATTTGATGAAATGTATTTTATATTTAGTTTAAAAAGTCAATAAATATATTGCATATGGGTTGCCTAACAAATTTTAGTCCAGGGTATGTTTAGTTTAAAATTATTTTTTTTTTTTTACATTTCACCGATTTGATTATTAGATAAATTCATAATTAAATAATCTTTAATTTCATTTAATTTCAATTCAACAATCAGACCTTTGCAAAGTGCTAGTAGGTATAGATTTACCTGTTTATACCTGGCTACCCAATAGTTGTGACGGGAAAAGAATAGGCAACCTAACGTTTGCATATTCTATGGGCTTCATACTTTCGATTGGTATAGAATTTATCTAATATTAATCAAACCGGTAAAATGTTTAAAACAATTTTTTTTATTATTAATTAACAATACCCTGGACTAATATTTGTTAGGCAACCCATATGCAATATAATTATTGACTTATTAAATTAAATATAAAATACTTTTCATGAAATAAACATCTCGGTGAAGGTTATTTTATATCGGGATCTTATATCATATCATATCATTTATTTATTTGTATTGGTCATACATTGTCATTGTTGTAAATTATTTAATTAAATTAAATTATAAATTATTACATGTCAAATGAATTAAAATTAAAATACAACTAGAGACCCGTTGCGGCGTCGAACCGCCGCTAGAATATGGAAATCCGGTAGTGTTACAGAAAATAACTACTTTATCGATAAGAAGTTTTTGGGGAATGAAGAATAAATTAATACTGTAAAAAAACACATTAAAATTATGTTTTAAAAACGTTAAAACATGCCAGGCTAGAGGCAGGCCTGATAGCCAACTGCCAGCTTCATCGTGACAATTTATTCAACTCTTTTGTAAAAATAACTTGTGCATGACATGTGATCTGCTGATCTGTTTCACAAATAAAATGCATATTATTCGATTTATGGAAAAATATATTCATGACAATAGTCCCATATCTTAAAAAAATAATTGACATATTTTCATAGGACCGAACATAAGATTGGTAGAATTTTAATTTGTTGTTCTTTCTTCAGGACATAAATTTATCGATTTGATCGATTTCTATCAATTTCCAGAAATAGCACATGAATCGAAACGACAGATTTGAGGAAACAGGAAATCATGGAGTGCGTAACTGTTTATGTATTCATTTATAATCGTAAATATTTCACAATATTAATAATAAAAAATGTTACAAAAACTCAATTGTATGAAATAGAGAGTAAAAAACGTTTATAGATACACGAAAAACCACTATTATCAATGCTTGTTTTTTTTTATGAAATTCATTAGATCGTGCAAGTTTTCTTAATATGGGTGCTGCCATGTCATCATCATCAATCATTTATTCAATAACAATTACACATTGTGTTTGAAATTCTTACGCTAGTTATACTTAATCAAACCCTACTTACTAATCTAAATAAATAACTGACCAACAATACTCCACCATAAAAAAAAGAATGTGTCAAATATGTGTAATAAGAAAAAACAATATATAAAATAGCTAAACATGTTTGAAAAAAGAATAATTCAAACTTTCGTGTCTTTCCTCTCATTGAAATTGTGTCTGACAGAAGAGTGAGGGAGATGCTAAAGACTCTCAAGCCTATAATATAAACCTAATTTTAGGGTTCCTTACCATATTCGGTAAAAACGGAAACCTTATAAAATCAATTTGTTTTGTTGACCGCAGAATTTGTCAATTTTTATTTTGAATGAGAATAAGAATGATCAGCCAGACGTCATTAATTCAAATATGATTTATTCTTGAGCGCGTCGATTTTTTGAAATTTGCATCATATGTAGGTTATTTCTCCATCAAGTTTCGCATGTTAGCGTAACATGTTAATTATTCCACATTGCCAACTCGTCCACAATGTCAGCTCGTCTATATTCCCATCTGGGTCACAATGCCAACTTGTCCATACACCCAACACGTCTACATTGCCAACTCGTTCATACACCCAACTCATCTGCATTGCAAACTCGTCTATATTACCAATTCGTCTCCATTGGCAACTCGTCCATATTCCCAATTCGTCCATAATGCCACCTCGTCCATATTACCAACTCGTCCACAATTCCAACGCGTCCATATTGCTTACTCGTCCACAATGCCAACTCGTCCACAAATACAACTCGTCCACATTCTCAACTCGTACACAATGCCAAATCGTTCATATTGCCCACTCGCCCATACACCCAACTCATCTACATTGCCAACTCGTTCATATTACCAACTCGTCTTTATTGCCAACTCATCTATATTCCCAACTCGTCCACAATGCCAACTCATCCATATTGCTAACTCGTCCACATTTCCAACTCGTCCATACACCCAACTCGTCTACAATACCAACTCGTCCTTATTATTAACTCATCTTTATTGCCAATCTCGTCCATATTATTAACTCGTCCGTATTAGCAACTCGTCTTCATTGCCAACTCGTTTATATTCCCAACTCATCCACAATGCCAACGCGTCCATATTACTTGCTCGTCCACAATGCCAACTCGTCCACAAATACAACTCGTCCACATTTCCAACTCGTCCATATTCCCACCTCGTCCACAATTCCAAGTCGTCCACATTGCCAACTCATCCACATTTCTAACTCGTCCATATTCCCAACTCGATGATACACCCAACTCGTCTACAATACAAACTCGTCCTTATTATCAGCTCGTCTTTATTGCCAACTCGTCCATATTCCCAACTTGTTCATTTTGCCAACTCATCCACATTTCCAACTCGTCCATATTCTTAACTTGTCCACGTTGACAACTCGTCCGTATTACCAAGTCGTCTTCATTGCCCACTCGTCCGTGTTCCCAACTTGTTCATGCCAACTCATCCACATTCCCAACTCGTCCATATTCACAACTCGTCCATAATACCAACTTGTCCGTATTACCAACTCGTCTTCATTGCCAACTCGTCCATAATACGAACTCGTCCACATTGCCCCCTTGTCCATGTTCTCAACTTGTCAATTTTACCAACTCATTCATATTGCCAACTCATCCACATTTCCAACTCGTCCATATTCCCAACTCGACGATACACCCAACTTGTCTACAATACCAACTTGTCCTTATTATCAGCTCGTCTTTATTGCCAAATCTTCCATATCACCAACTCGTCCGTATTACCAAGTCGTCTTCATTGCCAACTTATCCGTATTACCAACTCGTCTTCACTGCCAACTCGTCCATAATGCGAACTCGTCCATAGTGCCCACTTGTCCATTTTCCCAACTTGTCAATTTTACCAACTCATCCACATTGCCAATTCATCCCCATTTCCAACTCGTCCATATTCCCAACTCGACGATACACCCAACTCGTCTACAATACCAACTTGTCCTTTTTATCAGCTCGTCTTTATTGCGAAATCTTCCATATCTACAAGTCGTCCGTATTACCAAGTCGTCTTCATTGCCAACTCGTCCATATTCTCAACTCGTCCACATTGCCCACTCGTCCGTGTTCCCAACTTGTTTATTTTGCCAACTCATCCACATTTCCAACTCGTCCACATTGCCCACTCGTCCGTATTCCCAACTTGTTTACTTTGCCCACTCATCCACATTCCCAACTCGTCCATATTCCCAACTCGTCCATATTCCCAACTCGTCCACATTTCCAACTCGTCCATTTTACCAACTCATCCATATTACCAATGAAGATACATTCCCAACTTATCTACATTGTCAAGTCGTCCATATTCTCAACTCGGCCACATTTCCCATCCCGTCGACATGCAAGCGGAAGGACTAAGTTTCTTCTTGTAAAATACCATTTAATTTACCATAACTCATGCCATTTTCCTTGGAATTATTTTTTTGATGGACTTATATATTCATATTTATAATAATCTACCATAAATTTACATATTTGAATGACGTTTAAATTAGTTTTACTATTTTTTTTCTGCTTTGATTTAGATTTAGTAAAACTCGCCTATAGAAATAATCTATTCTTGAATGACGGTCAGTTTTTCTAGTCTTTCGAGCACCAGTCCAACTCACACTTGACCGGCTTTTTTCTCCACATTTTTAACAGGTATGCGAAATAAGTTTCCATATCAACATTTTAAAAAAAAAAACAACCTGGCAATTTAGAGCATTGACATAATAGCCCCCAATAAAAAAGACATTAAAAGTTGTCAGAATATGGCTACTGTCATTCATTGTCAACAAACTGTAAAATTATTTTTGCATATTTGTACATGTTTTAAGTGTTGCGGATATTATGTTGCCGACTCAAAAATAATATTTCATCATGCTGAACAACTTACTACAGGTTTGTGAGCAAATCATGCTTATTATTATTTGGTCATCTTATGTCAAAATAGGGATCACAGGTCACGTGGTCAAAGTCACGTGGTTAGCGCACAGTAGTTTTTTCAAATCCATTTTTCAGTACCTTTTCAGGAAAAAATTAAAATTCCAAGAGTTTTATGCACCTCTCCAGCATGAGACGAATCTAATGACATATCATTTATCAAAATCGGACCATAACTGTAGATCTGATGGGATGTACAAAAATCGGCCTCGCGTAATATATATATAGATTACAAAACCATAATATTGACAAAACATTAACATTAATTAGAATTGTTCATTCAAGTATTCCGTTATCGAGTAAAATGCTTTATTAATTAAAAATCGCTTTAATTTATTCCTAAATTGTAAATCTGAGCTAGCGTCCTTTATGTCAGGTGGCAGCTTATTATATATACGTGGCCCCATAATACGGAATGAATGGCTAGTTTTTACGAGTCTATACTTGGGTATAAATAGGCCTGGCTTCCTTCTGGACGAACCACAGACAGCTCTTGCTGATTCCGTGCTAGCGCCTGTACTTCTCATTAGCTTGCTCAACTCGAATATATATAAGGATGGTACTGTTAATATTTGCAGTTTCACAAAAAGCTGTCTCGCGGGTTCATCCAATGGAACCCGGCACATTAAACGAATCATTTTTTTCTGAATGATGAAGGGACGATCTCTGTCTGCAGCCATGCCCCAAAAATCGATTCCGTAAGAGAGGTGGGTGTGAAAATAGGCGTAGTAAGCAGCAAGCAAGTTTTGTTGTGACAGCAACCCTCTCAAACGGGATACAGCGTAGTACGCAGAGTTAAGTTTAGCACAAAGAGAATTAATGTGCTCGCGCCATTGTAATCGATCATCCAGAGTGAAACCTATAAACCTTGCATGGTCCGCAGCCTCAATATTGACTCCATTTACCACCACTGATAATTTGGCGGTTCTTTTGGTAGCCAGGGAAAATTCCAAAAGATTCGTCTTTTCAACATTGAGCTGCATACCATTAGCGGTAAACCAGAGCAAAAGTCGCTGTATAACTCCTTCAACATTTTCACGAAGTTCATTGAGACTCTCTCCGCTTACAATGGCGCAGATGTCATCCGCATACATGACAAATTCGACGTGTGGGGAAGGAAACGGCAAGTCGTTCATAAGCAGCACAAAAATTGTGTTCCCAACGTTCGATCCTTGCGGGACAGATCGGTCACCTATCATACCTGGTTCAGATGTATCACCAGCCACATGCGTTGTCTGGGATCGTTCGCTGAGAAATGAGGTAATGAAATCCAGGGTGACACCCCGGACCCCATAGTGTTCGAGTTTAAATGCTATTAGCTTGTGGTCGACAAGATCGAAGGCGCGAGAGAGGTCAAACAGCACCGCAGCAACACATTTTCTGCATTCAAGCTTGGCTAGAACTTTTTCTAGAACGGCCCTGGCCGCCATCGCCGTTGAGCGACCGGCCTGATATGCATATTGCTGACAACATAATGATCCGTTCTTTCTAAGAAAGCTGGTCAGTCTATCACATATACCCAATTCGAACACCTTCGAGATCGCAGGCACCAAAGATATCGGGCGGTAATTTTTTAGTTCTTTCTTGCTGCCCTTACCCTTATAGACCGGAACTACCTTTATCTTTTTGAGGGTGTCGGGATATGAACCGTTACATATCGAATTATTGAAGTGATCACACAATACATGCAGAAAGGCAGGGGGTAAACTACGCAATGCTGAAGTTGGGAATCCGTAAACATCCTTGGTGACCTTGGGTTTAATGTTTTTAATAATCCTTAGTAGCTCTTGTGTCGTGAATGGTGCCATAAACATAGTCTGAGGTACGGGTGCGATGGCGCCACGTAACAACCTGAGGGCCTCAGGCACCACGGGCCTGAGCGGCGTGTCCCGCACCACGGCCAGGTAGTGTCGGTTGAGCGCGTCAGCCAGCTCGCGGGCGGAGCCGGCGGGCCCGCACACAGCGCGACGCAACACGCCGTATTCATCCCCGCAGTCCCTGCCCTTATTTGTTTCGGTTTTAATGGCTTTCCATAAGGCGATACTCTTACTATCGCTCGATTCTATGTTTTTATTAATAAACGATTTTCTAGTCCTGCTCAATATACTATTATGTTTACACTTATATTTTTTGATGATTTCCGTAAGTTCTTGGTTACAAGGATAGAATCGCGATAACATTCCCAACAACAACAGAAATTGCTCGCTTTTTTGCGTTTCACTTGTAGACCATACAGTATCTTTATGTTTTACAATTACAGACTTTAGTGGGCAATTTAATTCAAACTGTTTCAAAAAATTATTGAAAACGTTATCAAAACTAAAGCGATCACCATATCGAGACCAATCATACTGGTCAATAGTATCAACAAACCTCAACATGTTAGGCCTATTTGTTATCCTCTTTACCACCCGGCGCGTATTGTTTTTTTCTTGGGGTATTGTTAATACAAGGCAAACCGCACAATGATCGCTAATACCGAACTCAAGTGGGTACGTCTTAGTATGATCCGAGAGTAGGTCCGAGTAGACGTGATCCAAACATGTTTTGGAATCTCCTTGTATTCCAGTAGGAAATTTAACTCTGGAAGTTATATTGTACCTAGCTAATAATTCATTAATTGTCCTAATTTCTCTTGATCGTTTTAATGAGTCTATGTTTATGTCTCCCATTAATACAATATTGACGTCATCCTGTGCCGCACTATTCAATAGTAATTCTAGCTGATTAACAAAAATAGTGAAGTCGCCCTCGGTATTGGAATGATAAATACATAAACAATAAGGTTCACGTCCACAAGTTGTACCGCTGCCATTTCAATATGCATTTCCAATGAGAATTTACTACTCAAATCACTCCTATCTAACGCAGTGACACTGTTATGTACATATATGTATACAAGTACCGCCGTGTTGTCGGAGTACGCGACAATAACTAGAGATTAGAGTATAATTCATAATACTAGTGACGGTTAGTTCCTCAGATGATAGCCAGTGCTCCGTCAATAATAGGAGATCGTATTTAACATCACGTTGAAGTATGGCCTCAATACAAGCAGTCTTATTACGCAAACACCTTACATTTTGGAGTATTAAATATAAGTTACCATTATCACATACACTGTTCATGCACTGGTAGTTACTGATCGGATGGTTCGCTGTCAACTGTCGTCGGGCTGCGGCGGTCGAGTTGCGTATGCGCGCCGCTCCAGGAGCGGCGGGGGCGCACACGAAACCAGTTCGCTAACTTCACTCCCTGTGGCCACACAGTCGGCGATGTGAAACGCTCGAACAAGCTTTCCGTTATTCCGATGACAAACGAGGCATGTCTATTTGTGTTGATCTCTCGTTTTTCCACGAAGTATTCGCCGGAGTTTTCGACTTTTTTCAAAAAGGTGACGATTTTTTCCGATGTTGTTTCAGGGTTAAAACCCCATGCTTGTAGATACTTTAATTGTTCTACAGTTTCAATATCGGCATCAGATTGTCCTGTGCCGACTATAACTTTGCTGGTTTTCCTTTTCTTTTTGTAAGAAATCCTTTTCCATTCATTTTGGTTTTCAGGACCTTTGTCGTCAACTGATTCATTATCGTGGTTTTCATGAAGGCTGGGGCTTGATGTAGGATTAGGAGTCCCTCCAGTAATTTCTGTAATCGCCCGTTTCGTGGCCACAACCTCAGAGTCCGATTGCCGATTACTGTCGGGCGTTTTCGGCGAGTTAACCGCATCACGTACGAGTACGCCGGGAGCTCCTCCGGTATGCTTCCTCCTTGTCGCACTTGCGATGTCGCTAATTGCAGCTGCCGCTGTCTGTTTCGCGTTGCGTACGGGCCGCTGAGATGCTGAGGTGGCGGCGGTGGCAACTGCAGTCGATAGCGATTTTCGGGTAGGCTTCGGAAGCGTATCATGATTGTCACTATGGCCGCTCGTTGGAATTGTCTTTGATTGTTTAAGAATCAAGTCATTTTGCTCACCTATCTTGGCTTCAAGAGAGTTGACTTTATTAACCAGAGTGATGAGTGTCTTCTGGAGTTCGCGCACTAAGTTTTCGAGTGATTTCGTCGACATTTTTCAAATGAAAATAATAAATACGTGACGAGCAAGTTATCACTCCGCGGGTAGCGGGAAGCTTAGTCTATAACGCTTAACGCATAACCTGCTAAATTACGAAGTCGTATTTTTACCCCGATCGTATACTGAGATACGACTTTTTAAATTAGCACGGCAGATACGTTCGATTTTACACCCCATATTTTTCATACCCCGGGCTTATATATCAAAATCAATTCTTAAGGAGTAAACTCCAAAAATAATATGAAAGGATAAATGCCAAATGTATCGACATCAATATTTGTGTGCGTCAGAATGATTGGTTGACTGTTGATTGCTTACGTAAAAATTGCTACCTATTTGCTAGTATTTGCTACCATTTACCAAATAATTGCTACCTCAGTATAATAAACGATATCACATGTTTTTTTGACCAGTCATTGACGTCAGGATGTTTGGACAAAGTTCATATTTAGCGAAGGACGCACAATTTTCATGTTATTTACTAACCAAAATTTGCTACCTAATTGCTACCTACATTTAGCTTAAAATCAACTCTGCAGCGTTACAGATCAAAAAGTTTCGCGTATAATTATTTTTTGACTACTTAGCGCCTGACACAAACATAAATACACCACAGATTTGAATTGCTCTGCTGATACGCACAGGCGTTCATGTTGTAAGTAGTCCAAAAAATAATTATACGCGAAACTTTTTAAAGTTTAAAGTAAAAGTCCGGACATTTATAAAAAATAACGGACACTTTGCAACCAATACCGTCTTCACCATAAGGGCACACGGGGCCCGTGCCCAGGGCCCCCATTCTCAGGGGGCCCCGATGGACCGACAATTTCTCTAACACAATAAATGGTCAGACGTAGTAAAAAAAATGTTATTATAATCTTTAAGTCGTTTCTCGCACTTTTACGCACTACACATCACAACACTTACGAACTGGCTCCTCAGACGACTTCAGTCGGCCCCATCCTCCTGACGCTCAAGGCCATAGCCTGAGCTCGCCTCTCGATCTTCTTGTTGATTGATTTATTTATGTATTTGATAAGAAAAATCACGATCGCCAAACCCACAACGAGGCGCGCTCGCAGTTGTGGATCCGTAATTCCCCGTTTTCATAAAACGATAGTATAGACAGTACGTTAAAATAGGGTTCATTCAGGATAAATCATTACGTTCTGATTAAACGAACACAGGCACAAAGTTCATTGTCTTACTCGGTCCATATACGGCGGTGCACTCATTACGGCGGTCGGCGGTATTAATTATATACCGCAAAATATATTTAACGCAACATCCCAAAACAACTAAAAGAATAAGTCCGAAAATAGCCAACACTAGATAAATTGTGAATGTTTCTATGCTGCTAATCACTTTAGAATTGTCCGCACAATTATTTCCACACATTTTTACTTCAAGAATTCAATTAAGTATATTGGCACCCGCACGCGCGCATCGCCGCTACTGGCAGGATCGCCATGTAGGGATGAGTGTTGGAGACAAGTGACAACAACGAAAGTGGTACATAGACTCTGGTTTATTAGGAATAAGAAAGCCTTTTATGCTAGAATACACACACATATACTTATCATATACTTACACCACTACATTCTAAAAGGGCCCCAAATTCTTGTATGCCCAAGGGCCCCAGCCTAGTTTAAGACGGCCCAGTTTGCAACCCTTGGCTAATTGGATGTATTTCCTCAGGTGGGGTTCAAGGGGTTCGGTCTGAGCGCGGCTCAGCTGGCCACCTCCGCCAGCTTCACGTACAGCGACGGCGCCACGTACTCGCTGACGCACGGCTCCGTCGTCATCGCCGCCATCACCTCGTGCACCAACACCTCCAACCCCAGCGTCATGCTGGGCGCAGGTACACCGACAACACAACAAATTGGGCAAATGCGAGCCCGACTCGCGCATGAAGGGTTCCGTACCTATACATATACCTATATATAATCTATAACAAGTTTGTTGTATGGGAGCCACCCTTAAATATAGAAATACATCATGGCTGTGAAAATTTCAACTGTCTAGCTATCACCGTTCTTGAGATACAGCCTGGTGACAGACGGACGGATGGACGGACAGACGGACAGCGAAGTCTCAGTAATAGGGTCCCGTTTTTACCCTTTAGGTACGGAACCCTAAAAAAAATTGGGCAAGTGCGAGTCCGACTCGCGCATGAAGGGTTCCGTACAAACACTTTCATCGTTGAGTGGTTAAGTTTGCACCTGGTATGTATAGCGCCCCATACAAATGAGGTGCAAAGTTAACGCAACCAACCCGTTTGTTGTATGGGAGCCCCCTTAAATATTTATTTTATTTTTAGTATTTGTTGTTATAGCGGCAATAGAAATACATCATCTGTGAAAATTTCAACTGTCTAGCTATCACCGTTCTTGAGATACAGCCTGGTGACAGACGGACGGACGGACGGACGGACAGCGAAGTCTCAGTAATAGGGTCCCGTTTTTACCCTTTGGGTACGGAACCCTAAAAAAGGAGGGCTCTCAGTTCGACTGTATTTTTTTTATGTTTGTCACCTCAGAACTTTCGACTGGGTGAATTGATTTTGATGGTTCTTTTTTTATTTAAAAGTCTGTGGAACGGGAACGTGTATGAGTGAAATGTATGGGAGGATTTGAGGTTAATATTTAGGATATTTCTGCTTTTATTTAAAAAAGTTATAAATATAATTTTACTCATTGAATAACTCACTTTCGATATCAATTTGATGTTTTCTGATATCTGCTATATTTACGGAATTATCTCCTGGCTACACTTAACGATTACACCCTGTTTAGAATTTTATGGATTCGGTTTTCGTACACCGAAAAAAAAGCCACTTTCCAAAATGGCGGATATATATATATATATATAATGGTCGTTGAAATTGGGAATAATTACACAACCACTTGCAAACTAACCCCCGAGGTGTATAGCTCGGAGAGACATTAGTTCGTACATTGGCTTGCGATGTATACCTGTCTACATATACACTGGTGGTGCGCGTGCGCAGGCTTGCTGGCCAAGAAGGCGGTGGAGAGCGGGCTGCGCGTGCCGCCCTACATCAAGACCTCGCTGTCGCCCGGCTCCGGCGTCGTCACTTACTACCTGAAGGTAAGTCATAGGTTATTTATTTTATTTATTTATAACAAACATGCATATAAAAGAACTTAAATTTCACTATTTACATAAATTCAAAAAATACTGGTCAGACAAGCGTTTAATGACATAGTGTGCGGTAACAGCCCGAAAAGACTGTGGTCTGAGCTAGGGCTAGTAGTTATAGGTTATCGCGGGCTAGTTTTCCGCAACTCGACGTCTTATATACAATGTGCCTATTGCGCGAGAGGGGTTGCTGGCACTCTTGCCAACCCAACTCTGTCAGGAAGCCTAGCAGTCCCTTGATGTTGCCGACGACTTCTAGGAGTTGCCTCGGAGACAGTAACTCATCACCTTTCTTAGTCATAAACATATTCATAGTACATTATTGTCGAGGCGAGGGAACTAGGCAATAGGATACTTGACCCATTTTTAGAAATATATTTGAAATGGTTAATAATTATCTTACTAGCTTTAAGAAATATACAGGGTGGAACAGATCGAGGGAATATTAAGCAAACAGGGAATTGCTCAGACTGAGTACTTCATTTTCAATATTTTTAAACATTTAAATATTTCTATCCATTTTTGAGATACATTTTGGTAAACATTACTATAAAAACATAGCACATATCAACCATCTTTTGAACATCGCTTAAGTTAAAGACAGGTGTCAATTTAAAATGTAAATAAAACCTTTGAATTAGTAGGGTTGTCACTGATAGTAATAGAAAGAAAGAAAGAAATACATTTATTCGTGACGCGACATAAAAATTAATTACATAAAAGGTGTGACAGAAATAAGAAAATAAAATAAAACAATAAGTAGGTAACTATTTTTATGGCTGTGCCACGAAAGGGTTCCACCTCAGCAAGATGCTAGCTCGGGAGCCAGCGCCGATCTTCCGGTGGGAGCGTAGGCGGCGCCGCGGAGAGCCGCGCGCACGAGCGCCGACCGCACTGGGCTGCGTGAACCGGGACGCTCGCAAGCGCTGTCAGTGTCACGTCAGTGCAAGAGGCATGCATACCTAACCTAAACCAAAAATGCGAAGTTTGCGTCGTGAGCGCAGCCCTGAAATAAGACATAAATAATAACATTATATACACGGACAAGAAATAAGAAAGACTATAAAATACCAGAATGATAAGAACAAAAATAAATATTTACAAAAAAACAAAAATTCATATATTTTATTATAATGACTTTTTTACTTCTAAATACAGCTTTACAATTATAATAGGTCGATTGTAGATCACTCAGGTGACACTATCCTGTCAGCCCAGTCTTTAGAAATGTTCCACCCCATATATTTAATTTTTTTATTGGACTAGAAAGCAAAATTTTATTAAATTGAGAATAGAAAATACATGAACAGACAAAAACGTCGTCCGGCATTTTTGCTTTAAGTTACTTATCTGTAGCGTGAAGTAGGTCCCGCAAATGAAGACAAGATAATTTGCAGGAATCCGGCGTGATCCCGTACCTGGAGGCGCTGGGCTTCGACATCGTGGGCTACGGCTGCATGACCTGCATCGGCAACTCCGGCCCCATCGACGACAACATCGCCAACACCATCGAGAAGGTGAGCGAACCCCCCCCCGTAGTAGTACGGAGTCAGTCCGAAGTATGGAGACGGCCGCTATGTATCCTAGGTAAGCAGAGCTTCAGGCCTACCGCCCCGTCCAGATCATCTGGTAGTTATGCCACAGATTAATATAATAGTTCTTCGAACAGATACTTATGTCTGAATAAAAAGGCAAATACCTACCGCGTTTCATGCCTACTCAATTTAACAATGGAGCGACCTTGAACGCGCGGTTCGTTGGCCGCACGTGCCGGTAAAACGAGGCTAGGATTGACACCGCTTATAAAAAGTCAAGATAAATGAAAAAACGATCGATTTATTTAAATTTATTAGTCAAATTTAATTATCATTAGGTACCTACTAGAAATAAGTATTCACATGCGCTGCGGCACACCATCAAAATCGTTTAAATTTCCGAGTAGGTATATCGGAATCTTACCTACCTATTCTTTCTCAACATACCAGAAACATGAAACTCTCTGTGTAGGTACCTAAGTAACCTAAATATATCCCGATGACAGTAGGTACTTACTAAATAAAGTTTGATAGGTGCCTATATATAATGTGTTACATTATTGTATGATACTAGCATTACAAGCTTCGAAACAGTCAATAGGTACAACTTGTTTTATAACAATCTGATCACGCGTTTCATCTTTGCGAATGCATTCCTTGCAAAAGGTCTTAAGTGCCAAGAATAACGCCGACGTTTACGCCCTTTTTAGGCCGTGCAATGCACTCCCCCGCCACACGCTAAACTGATATGGTAAATCTTAGTGAGTAAATTATTGTCACTTGTTGATATTGGTAGTGGATGTTTTCTATGAATTTAAGTATATCAAGTAGGTAGGTTTATTTATTCAACATTACATGTAGGTATCTATTATAACAGTGTATGCAATGCGTTTAGGTAGGTGCTTATTCTAAGTTCTAAGAATTTTTAGTAACATTTCATCGTCTGTCGGCAAAGAAAAATAGGATAAATGTCTGTTTATTTTATGTTTTTACACCCCGCAACACTGCAGCGCGGTGGTCTTATTCGCGACGAAGCCATTTTTTTGGTGATTTTATAGCGCGACCGGCGGCGTCCGGCCGTGAGCGCGTGTGGCAACCGACTGGCTAAGCGTGTCGGCCACGACAGGCGATGTGTAGGCATCGTTTTGGGTTCCCACGGTACAGATGGGGGGCACTGGTTATGCGCCTTTATTCGATGTAATTACAAAATTTAAAATTTATTACTTTTCTGAGTTTTCTGTATTCATAACTCATTTATTGCATATTGGTCATGTTGCTTGTTGCGTCCGCTCAGAAAGAGGATGTAATCACTGTTTTTATATTTTTCCTAAGTTTACCAATTAATTTATTATATTAAAATTTACTCATTCTAAAATGTAGTAACTCCAAAACTATGACACAATGGAAAGGTTGCTTTAGTCTGGTGTCTAATAAAAAAACGGATGACTTTGAGCTCGACATTATTAACAGCTTATATTTTTTTCCGCGGATAGGTCGAAGACTACAACTATGCAGGCATGGCTGACGTAGACTCCTGTTATTTTATGTATTTTAAATTATAATCTTATATTACTTTAGACACTGAAAAATAAAATCAAACAATTTTTTAGGATGTACACGGCAGAAAGCTCTCTCTATCTCTATATGAATTTTCACCTGTTAGAATTATGCAATGTTGTCAATTGTAAACTGAAAAAATAATGAGTGGCATAAAAATGCTTACCATAAAGTTAGGAATTCTTACATTCAATATTGCCTGCGGTCCTGTCACCTGTTTCAATCAAAGCTGAATATCTTGGAAACGGCTGCGGTTACTTTCACCAAACATAGCTATGTTTGGTGCCGCTCTCTGAATTTGATTCTGCTTCATACATGTGGAAGTACATTGTGAGCACTAACCTTAGGCAGTTCTTTCACCCTTGATTAGGCAGCCATTAGCAGAACTGGAAATGCGCCCGCCACCCTGACATCAGGTTGGCGGGCGCCATTAATTTCTTAAATATCTCCAGAGTTTAAAGAGCACATTGCTCAAATTTTGGCACATTGCTAGCACTAACTCCTGACGTATACCGCAGCTCCATTTGTTGATGTACACCCGCCATCCTGACGCTCACGAGATCTCTGCATTTGTAATAAATGTACTGAATTCCAAGTTAATGTATCGTGTACAGAACGAGCTGGTGTGCTGCGGCGTGCTGTCCGGGAACCGCAACTTCGAGGGCCGCATCCATCCCAACACGCGCGCCAACTACCTGGCCTCGCCGCTGCTGGTCATAGCGTACGCGCTCGCCGGCACCGTCCACATCGACTTCCAGTCTCAGCCGCTAGGTAACTGTCCTCGCTACATACATACATACATACACAACTACCTGGCCTCGCCGCTGCTGGTCATAGCGTACGCGCTCGCCGGCACCGTCCACATCGACTTCCAGTCTCAGCCGCTAGGTAACTGTCCTCGCTACATACATACATACATACACAACTACCTGGCCTCGCCGCTGCTGGTCATAGCGTACGCGCTCGCCGGCACCGTCCACATCGACTTCCAGTCTCAGCCGCTAGGTAACTGTCCTCGCTACATACATACATACATACACAACTACCTGGCCTCGCCGCTGCTGGTCATAGCGTACGCGCTCGCCGGCACCGTCCACATCGACTTCCAGTCTCAGCCGCTAGGTAACTGTCCTCGCTACATACATACATACATACATACACAACTACCTGGCCTCGCCGCTGCTGGTCATAGCGTACGCGCTCGCCGGCACCGTCCACATCGACTTCCAGTCTCAGCCGCTAGGTAACTGTCCTCGCTACATACATACATACATACACAACTACCTGGCCTCGCCGCTGCTGGTCATAGCGTACGCGCTCGCCGGCACCGTCCACATCGACTTCCAGTCTCAGCCGCTAGGTAACTGTCCTCGCTACATACATACATACATACACAACTACCTGGCCTCGCCGCTGCTGGTCATAGCGTACGCGCTCGCCGGCACCGTCCACATCGACTTCCAGTCTCAGCCGCTAGGTAACTGTCCTCGCTACATACATACATACATACATACACAACTACCTGGCCTCGCCGCTGCTGGTCATAGCGTACGCGCTCGCCGGCACCGTCCACATCGACTTCCAGTCTCAGCCGCTAGGTAACTGTCCTCGCTACATACATACATACATACACAACTACCTGGCCTCGCCGCTGCTGGTCATAGCGTACGCGCTCGCCGGCACCGTCCACATCGACTTCCAGTCTCAGCCGCTAGGTAACTGTCCTCGCTACATACATACATACATACATACACAACTACCTGGCCTCGCCGCTGCTGGTCATAGCGTACGCGCTCGCCGGCACCGTCCACATCGACTTCCAGTCTCAGCCGCTAGGTAACTGTCCTCGCTACATACATACATACATACATACACAACTACCTGGCCTCGCCGCTGCTGGTCATAGCGTACGCGCTCGCCGGCACCGTCCACATCGACTTCCAGTCTCAGCCGCTAGGTAACTGTCCTCGCTACATACATACACAACTACCTGGCCTCGCCGCTGCTGGTCATAGCGTACGCGCTCGCCGGCACCGTCCACATCGACTTCCAGTCTCAGCCGCTAGGTAACTGTCTTCGCTACATACATACACAACTACCTGGCCTCGCCGCTGCTGGTCATAGCGTACGCGCTCGCCGGCACCGTCCACATCGACTTCCAGTCTCAGCCGCTAGGTAACTGTCCTCGCTACATACATACATACATACACAACTACCTGGCCTCGCCGCTGCTGGTCATAGCGTACGCGCTCGCCGGCACCGTCCACATCGACTTCCAGTCTCAGCCGCTAGGTAACTGTCTTCGCTACATACATACACAACTACCTGGCCTCGCCGCTGCTGGTCATAGCGTACGCGCTCGCCGGCACCGTCCACATCGACTTCCAGTCTCAGCCGCTAGGTAACTGTCTTCGCTACATACATACACAACTACCTGGCCTCGCCGCTGCTGGTCATAGCGTACGCGCTCGCCGGCACCGTCCACATCGACTTCCAGTCTCAGCCGCTAGGTAACTGTCTTCGCTACATACATACACAACTACCTGGCCTCGCCGCTGCTGGTCATAGCGTACGCGCTCGCCGGCACCGTCCACATCGACTTCCAGTCTCAGCCGCTAGGTAACTGTCTTCGCTACATACATACACAACTACCTGGCCTCGCCGCTGCTGGTCATAGCGTACGCGCTCGCCGGCACCGTCCACATCGACTTCCAGTCTCAGCCGCTAGGTAACTGTCCTCGCTACATACATACATACATACACAACTACCTGGCCTCGCCGCTGCTGGTCATAGCGTACGCGCTCGCCGGCACCGTCCACATCGACTTCCAGTCTCAGCCGCTAGGTAACTGTCCTCGCTACATACATACACAACTACCTGGCCTCGCCGCTGCTGGTCATAGCGTACGCGCTCGCCGGCACCGTCCACATCGACTTCCAGTCTCAGCCGCTAGGTAACTGTCTTCGCTACATACATACACAACTACCTGGCCTCGCCGCTGCTGGTCATAGCGTACGCGCTCGCCGGCACCGTCCACATCGACTTCCAGTCTCAGCCGCTAGGTAACTGTCCTCGCTACATACATACATACATACACAACTACCTGGCCTCGCCGCTGCTGGTCATAGCGTACGCGCTCGCCGGCACCGTCCACATCGACTTCCAGTCTCAGCCGCTAGGTAACTGTCTTCGCTACATACATACACAACTACCTGGCCTCGCCGCTGCTGGTCATAGCGTACGCGCTCGCCGGCACCGTCCACATCGACTTCCAGTCTCAGCCGCTAGGTAACTGTCTTCGCTACATACATACACAACTACCTGGCCTCGCCGCTGCTGGTCATAGCGTACGCGCTCGCCGGCACCGTCCACATCGACTTCCAGTCTCAGCCGCTAGGTAACTGTCTTCGCTACATACATACACAACTACCTGGCCTCGCCGCTGCTGGTCATAGCGTACGCGCTCGCCGGCACCGTCCACATCGACTTCCAGTCTCAGCCGCTAGGTAACTGTCTTCGCTACATACATACATACATACACAACTACCTGGCCTCGCCGCTGCTGGTCATAGCGTACGCGCTCGCCGGCACCGTCCACATCGACTTCCAGTCTCAGCCGCTAGGTAACTGTCCTCGCTACATACATACATACATACATACATACACAACTACCTGGCCTCGCCGCTGCTCGTCATCGCGTACAATCCTAGCTGTCTTGGTCACAATCTAACATCACATCATAACGGACGCAGACGCAGCAGGCTGGACTCGACCAACTCTCTAATGTCGAGCACACTCGGACTCCTTCGAAAACTCTTTAGTCGTTATTTCCACATCAGACATATCTGCGTTATCATTAAAACCTACTCGTACTATATGCAGATACGACATGTAGTACTCGCTCGTGTTGTGTAACGGTGTGTGTTGTCGGCAGGGGCGCGCGCGGACGGGTCGGCGGTGTTCCTGCGCGACATCTGGCCGACGCGCGCCGAGATACAGGAGGTGGAGAACCGACACGTCATCCCCAACATGTTCAAGGAGGTCAGCACTCTACACACATATCTGTAGCGACACTCCAAAGCGACCCCGCCATTGATGGTTACTTCGTAAAAAAATCATAATAATTTATTTCAATCTCGAAAATAATATAAATTGCTATCTTTCATTCAGGGAACTATAGAATGCCCGAGTCCCCGGCATGTCTTACGACAGCACCGTGTGAAGCATTGGAACGTTCACGACGTGTGATGTTTTTTTTATTTGTCCAGGTGTACGCGAAGATCGAGCTCGGGTCCCCGACCTGGCAGGCGCTGCACGTTCCCTCGGGCAAGCTGTACGGCTGGGACCCCGCCTCCACCTACATCAAGCGGCCGCCCTTCTTCGACAACATGACCAGGGTGAGGCCACACGTGTCTGCTCCTCCTCCAGGTGTGTGAGGAGGCGGAGCTAGGTTACCGTCGTGGCAGGCGCTGCACGTTCCCTCGGGCAAGCTGTACGGCTGGGACCCCGCCTCCACCTACATCAAGCGGCCGCCCTTCTTCGACAACATGACCAGGGTGAGGCCACACGTGTCTGCTCCTCCTCCAGGTGTGTGAGGAGGCGGAGCTAGGTTACCGTCGTGGCAGGCGCTGCACGTTCCCTCGGGCAAGCTGTACGGCTGGGACCCCGCCTCCACCTACATCAAGCGGCCGCCCTTCTTCGACAACATGACCAGGGTGAGGCCACACGTGTCTGCTCCTCCTCCAGGTGTGTGAGGAGGCGGAGCTAGGTTACCGTCGTGGCAGGCGCTGCACGTTCCCTCGGGCAAGCTGTACGGCTGGGACCCCGCCTCCACCTACATCAAGCGGCCGCCCTTCTTCGACAACATGACCAGGGTGAGGCCACACGTGTCTGCTCCTCCTCCAGGTGTGTGAGGAGGCGGAGCTAGGTTACCGTCGTGGCAGGCGCTGCACGTTCCCTCGGGCAAGCTGTACGGCTGGGACCCCGCCTCCACCTACATCAAGCGGCCGCCCTTCTTCGACAACATGACCAGGGTGAGGCCACACGTGTCTGCTCCTCCTCCAGGTGTGTGAGGAGGCGGAGCTAGGTTACCGTCGTGGCAGGCGCTGCACGTTCCCTCGGGCAAGCTGTACGGCTGGGACCCCGCCTCCACCTACATCAAGCGGCCGCCCTTCTTCGACAACATGACCAGGGTGAGGCCACACGTGTCTGCTCCTCCTCCAGGTGTGTGAGGAGGCGGAGCTAGGTTACCGTCGTGGCAGGCGCTGCACGTTCCCTCGGGCAAGCTGTACGGCTGGGACCCCGCCTCCACCTACATCAAGCGGCCGCCCTTCTTCGACAACATGACCAGGGTGAGGCCACACGTGTCTGCTCCTCCTCCAGGTGTGTGAGGAGGCGGAGCTAGGTTACCGTCGTGGCAGGCGCTGCACGTTCCCTCGGGCAAGCTGTACGGCTGGGACCCCGCCTCCACCTACATCAAGCGGCCGCCCTTCTTCGACAACATGACCAGGGTGAGGCCACACGTGTCTGCTCCTCCTCCAGGTGTGTGAGGAGGCGGAGCTAGGTTACCGTCGTGGCAGGCGCTGCACGTTCCCTCGGGCAAGCTGTACGGCTGGGACCCCGCCTCCACCTACATCAAGCGGCCGCCCTTCTTCGACAACATGACCAGGGTGAGGCCACACGTGTCTGCTCCTCCTCCAGGTGTGTGAGGAGGCGGAGCTAGGTTACCGTCGTGGCAGGCGCTGCACGTTCCCTCGGGCGAGCTGTACGGCTGGGACCCCGCCTCCACCTACATCAAGCGGCCGCCCTTCTTCGACAACATGACCAGGGTGAGGCCACACGTGTCTGCTCCTCCTCCAGGTGTGTGAGGAGGCGGAGCTAGGTTACCGTCGTGGCAGGCGCTGCACGTTCCCTCGGGCAAGCTGTACGGCTGGGACCCCGCCTCCACCTACATCAAGCGGCCGCCCTTCTTCGACAACATGACCAGGGTGAGGCCACACGTGTCTGCTCCTCCTCCAGGTGTGTGAGGAGGCGGAGCTAGGTTACCGTCGTGGCAGGCGCTGCACGTTCCCTCGGGCAAGCTGTACGGCTGGGACCCCGCCTCCACCTACATCAAGCGGCCGCCCTTCTTCGACAACATGACCAGGGTGAGGCCACACGTGTCTGCTCCTCCTCCAGGTGTGTGAGAAGGCGGAGCTAGGTTACCGTCGTGGCAGGCGCTGCACGTTCCCTCGGGCAAGCTGTACGGCTGGGACCCCGCCTCCACCTACATCAAGCGGCCGCCCTTCTTCGACAACATGACCAGGGTGAGGCCACACGTGTCTGCTCCTCCTCCAGGTGTGTGAGGAGGCGGAGCTAGGTTACCGTCGTGGCAGGCGCTGCACGTTCCCTCGGGCAAGCTGTACGGCTGGGACCCCGCCTCCACCTACATCAAGCGGCCGCCCTTCTTCGACAACATGACCAGGGTGAGGCCACACGTGTCTGCTCCTCCTCCAGGTGTGTGAGGAGGCGGAGCTAGGTTACCGTCGTGGCAGGCGCTGCACGTTCCCTCGGGCAAGCTGTACGGCTGGGACCCCGCCTCCACCTACATCAAGCGGCCGCCCTTCTTCGACAACATGACCAGGGTGAGGCCACACGTGTCTGCTCCTCCTCCAGGTGTGTGAGGAGGCGGAGCTAGGTTACCGTCGTGGCAGGCGCTGCACGTTCCCTCGGGCAAGCTGTACGGCTGGGACCCCGCCTCCACCTACATCAAGCGGCCGCCCTTCTTCGACAACATGACCAGGGTGAGGCCACACGTGTCTGCTCCTCCTCCAGGTGTGTGAGGAGGCGGAGCTAGGTTACCGTCGTGGCAGGCGCTGCACGTTCCCTCGGGCAAGCTGTACGGCTGGGACCCCGCCTCCACCTACATCAAGCGGCCGCCCTTCTTCGACAACATGACCAGGGTGAGGCCACACGTGTCTGCTCCTCCTCCAGGTGTGTGAGGAGGCGGAGCTAGGTTACCGTCGTGGCAGGCGCTGCACGTTCCCTCGGGCAAGCTGTACGGCTGGGACCCCGCCTCCACCTACATCAAGCGGCCGCCCTTCTTCGACAACATGACCAGGGTGAGGCCACACGTGTCTGCTCCTCCTCCAGGTGTGTGAGGAGGCGGAGCTAGGTTACCGTCGTGGCAGGCGCTGCACGTTCCCTCGGGCAAGCTGTACGGCTGGGACCCCGCCTCCACCTACATCAAGCGGCCGCCCTTCTTCGACAACATGACCAGGGTGAGGCCACACGTGTCTGCTCCTCCTCCAGGTGTGTGAGGAGGCGGAGTTAGCTTATTCCGAAAGGTGAAAGTAGGAGGAAAATACGACATTTAAAAGCCTACACTACAATATCTTAGACTACAGGGCTTAGACTACAAAAATTCGCAAGCATTAAGGCTTCTTATCCGTTGACAAATGCTGATTGTTTTAGACATTTTTCTCCTTGATCAAACATGTTTCGTAACATATTATCGGGGCTATTGAGATTTATTGGTATATATTTTAAACCTACAGTTTGAATTTTTCATCGATAATTTTTGTTTCAAAACCTACTCGAATTGACAAAATTCACGCGATTATATGCGTCATGCTCGTGAACGGGTGCCGCAAGGGCCAAATTAGTCGTGTAGTAACTGCTTACCAGTGTTTATTGAATTGACGTGAGAGACTTCATCCTGTACTCGATTGAAGTTATTATTATATTATTATTATTTTTAACCGACTTCGAAAAAAGGAGGAGGTTCTCAATTCGAACTTTTTTTTTTTTTTTGTGTATGTTACTCGATATCTCCGAAAACCGTGAACCGATTTTCAATTATTTTTTTTTAATCGAAAGTGTATAACTCCGAATTGGTCCCGTTGGCACTAAGTCGGGATCTGATGATGGAATCTTGGAGAAATCGAGGGAACTCTTCAAATGTTATAGGGACATGTACGGCGCTTTCGGTAATTTATTAGTTTTACTGAAGTCGGTTCTATTTTTTGTTAAAATTTTACTTGTTTACTTAGAGACTGTATACATCTCTAATAAACTTACTACTGTACTGTACAATGACGCTCAGAGACCTTATACATCTCTGAGGAATGAAATTTAACTATTATCATATTTATTAATTATCATTATTTTTTTTCTTTTTTGTATATTGTGACGCCTAGAGACCTTATACATCTCTAAGAAATTTAGGTTTAATAATTATTTTCTATTGTAAATTATTCACGTTGACGCCTAGAGACCTTATAC
Organism: Apotomis capreana; assembly: GCA_947623375.1. NCBI lineage: Eukaryota > Metazoa > Arthropoda > Insecta > Lepidoptera > Tortricidae > Apotomis > Apotomis capreana. Next base: position 307,153 of record OX392523.1, on the reverse strand, counting down.
ATCTCTTTGGAATTAAAAAAATGTATTTTATTGCATGTTGTGACACCTAGAGACTTTATACATCTCTGGGTATATTTAATATTTTAAATTGATAGTAAAAATGTTATTTTAATATTCCTACCCAACATTGATTTGGAGTATCTATATATCTCCTATACGTGTACGCATGTAATAATTAGTTATAACACTAATGTAATGTAATTGTTCTAAGTATTATTTACGAAAAAAAATGACTTACTGTTGAGTTTCTTTCGGCTTTCTTCTCAACAGCGGTCTCCTCTTGCGAAATGCCGGTAGATTCACAATCTGACGCGTAAACGTGCCCTTGTGGCCTACTTACTGAATAAATTATTTAATTTCATTTCATTTCACGGCTAAAACTGATTTTTTCAACTGCGCGTAATGAAAGCATGAAATAACTATGTTACTTTCTAGAACACACGGAAATTATGAAATTATTAATATATTTGTAACAGTATGTTTTTTTTTAATTATAAGACCTCATAAGGGTTAGCACTAATTGATTAGCACGTTATTTTATCGCGAAATAGCAAAACAATACAATGCGGCAATACTTTATGGCACCCCAAAAAGATAACTATTACACGAGAAATCTTAAATAAAACATTGGTAGACAATAGATTAGATAAGATCAATTTATTTCATTATATAAAATGACAATTTACGTATACATGCATACCATGATCGTCATAAAAAAAAATGTATAATAATAGTAACAACATAACAATTAATTGCAACAACAGATATTTAAATGTCATAATTCATTTAATTTGGGTTAAACATTAGAATATCTCTTCTCAAGGGATTGTCAAAATAGGCGGACTTATCGCTAAAGAGCGGTAACAACGCCCTCTGTAAGCAATGTTATTGTTTATCTTTATCGCATTGGCTCACGCAGCCCTCGGGATGGCTTAAGCTACTTTACCCATTATTTGAATTGGTTAATAATTATAAGAAAGTATTTCATATTGAGGTAAATTTTATTAATTGAAAATAGAAATTTCATGCACAGACAAAAACGCTGTCCGCCATGTTTGTCTTTAGCTTATCTGTGGCGTGACGTAGGCGATCCCGTAAATAGACTAGCAATACTTTCTTATCTATGATGCGCCGAGAAACGGGATTACTAATGTTTGGCAAAAAACGTTCCCCAAAGTATCACATCGCAAACTTTGTTTCCCAAATTTTCATTTGGCAAAAAGTGCAATAAGCAAAACTACGTATCTCAAATTTACAGTTTGCAAACATTTTGTTTAGCAAGTGGTTGCTTAGCAAATAATTACTTGTCAAGTTTTACTTTCCCAATTCTTTTTTTGCAAATATATCGTTTGGCATAACATTCTTATCCCAAAATATTGCATGGCATACGATTTATATCCCAGTATAAGGTGAAATAAGTAATACTATGAGCCAAACATCACTCACTATAGGGCCGCGTGGCTCGCTCGCTACGCTCGCTCGTTAAGGTCGCAACTCAACCTAACACTCCTCCTCGCTACGCTCGTCGTCGTACCTAACCTGAGCCAAGTCGGATTTCCCTTAAGGTGAAATAAGTGATATTATGATGTTTCGCCCACTCGCTATCACTATAGGGCCGCGTGGCTCGCTCGCTACGCTCGCTCGTTAGGGTCGCAACTCAACCTAACACTCCTCCTCGCTACGCTCGTCGTCGTACGTACCTAACCTAAGCCAAGTCGGACCTGCCTTACGTACTACTATATTTAGGAATACTTAGGGCTTACAATTTACCAGACTTTTGCTATAAGTTCAGCTTGCAAAGTGACTAATTTGGGAAAATTTTGTTTGGAAAATAATTTATGACAAAATCAAACATTTGCTTTATAAGCATTTGCTAAATAAAATCTTGACAAAGTGAAATTTTGGGAAAAGATGATTTGACCAAATGAATACAATGGGAAACGTAACTTTGCTAGAGATGCATTTGGGAAATAAAACTGTTGCGATAAGTTATTTGGGAAGTCATATTTGGGAAACATTATTTGCCAAACGGCAGTACACCTTTCAAAACACATAATAAATCATGTTTATATGTTTCAATTTGTTCAGGGATCTTCTACTTTTATAAACTGAAAAATATATTTAGGTTTCTATGTCAAATACTATACTAAATAAACTTTAGTTTAATACAATGTATCATGAGTAAGCTAGCCTATTAAAATAAAAAGCAAGACGTCATTTTAATGATAAATCAAATAAGAAAAACAGTCATTGAGTTACATTTAGACATTTAGGTACAACGACGAGCGAAGCGAGGAGGAGTGTTAGGATATCTTGCGAATATAAACGTTTTTGTCCAGATTTTATCCAATGAAATTATGCTTAGTTATTGTTGGTACATTATATCAAAAATTATACATAACTAGCTTTTGCCCGCGACTACGTCCGCGTGGAACTTGTAAGTATGGAAGCAACCTCGTACAACACGATAGATATCCACCTAATCACCTTAATTAATAAAAGGGATTTATTAAAAACGCCTAACCAAATGTAAGAGCAATTGTTCTTTTGGTCTAATCATTACATTTCCTACAGGGTCATCAATGTCATCATGAATTACTTACTCACTTTTCAATCTTTTTAGGGATAATGTCCAGGATGAAAACTATCCTATGTCCGTCTTCGGATCTTAAACTATCTCCATGCCAAATTCCATCAAAATCGACTCAGCGGTTTAAGCGTGAAAAGTTAACAGACAGACAGACACACTTTCGCATTTATAATATTAGTATGGATTTGCTGTGAAAACACATGTAACGTTGTTATATCCTTCATTATAGACCCATGTATAACGTGTCCTGACGTTTGTCCAGGAGCTGGGCACGGTGGGCGACATCGTGGACGCGCGCTGCCTGCTGCTGCTGGGCGACTCCGTCACCACCGACCACATCTCCCCCGCCGGCGCCATCGCGCGCAACTCGCCCGCCGCCAGATACCTCGCTAGCAGGGGGTGAGTCGCTGCCTCGCTCATCTAACACATCAGTTACATACTCCGTCACCACCGACCACATCTCCCCCGCCGGCGCCATCGCGCGCAACTCGCCCGCCGCCAGATACCTCGCTAGCAGGGGGTGAGTCGCTGCCTCGCTCATCTAACACATCAGTTACATACTCCGTCACCACCGACCACATCTCCCCCGCCGGCGCCATCGCGCGCAACTCGCCCGCCGCCAGATACCTCGCCAGCAGGGGGTGAGTCGCTGCCTCGCTCATCTAACACATCAGTTACATACTCCGTCACCACCGACCACATCTCCCCCGCCGGCGCCATCGCGCGCAACTCGCCCGCCGCCAGATACCTCGCTAGCAGGGGGTGAGTCGCTGCCTCGCTCATCTAACACATCAGTTACATACTCCGTCACCACCGACCACATCTCCCCCGCCGGCGCCATCGCGCGCAACTCGCCCGCCGCCAGATACCTCGCCAGCAGGGGGTGAGTCGCTGCCTCGCTCATCTAACACATCAGTTACATACTCCGTCACCACCGACCACATCTCCCCCGCCGGCGCCATCGCGCGCAACTCGCCCGCCGCCAGATACCTCGCTAGCAGGGGGTGAGTCGCTGCCTCGCTCATCTAACACATCAGTTACATACTCCGTCACCACCGACCACATCTCCCCCGCCGGCGCCATCGCGCGCAACTCGCCCGCCGCCAGATACCTCGCTAGCAGGGGGTGAGTCGCTGCCTCGCTCATCTAACACATCAGTTACATACTCCGTCACCACCGACCACATCTCCCCCGCCGGCGCCATCGCGCGCAACTCGCCCGCCGCCAGATACCTCGCTAGCAGGGGGTGAGTCGCTGCCTCGCTCATCTAACACATCAGTTACATACTCCGTCACCACCGACCACATCTCCCCCGCCGGCGCCATCGCGCGCAACTCGCCCGCCGCCAGATACCTCGCTAGCAGGGGGTGAGTCGCTGCCTCGCTCATCTAACACATCAGTTACATACTCCGTCACCACCGACCACATCTCCCCCGCCGGCGCCATCGCGCGCAACTCGCCCGCCGCCAGATACCTCGCTAGCAGGGGGTGAGTCGCTGCCTCGCTCATCTAACACATCAGTTACATACTCCGTCACCACCGACCACATCTCCCCGGCCGTAACTCGCCCGCCGCCAGATACCTCGCTAGCAGGGGGTGAGTCGCTGCCTCGCTCATCTAACACATCAGTTACATACTCCGTCACCACCGACCACATCTCCCCCGCCGGCGCCATCGCGCGCAACTCGCCCGCCGCCAGATACCTCGCTAGCAGGGGGTGAGTCGCTGCCTCGCTCATCTAACACATCAGTTACATACTCCGTCACCACCGACCACATCTCCCCCGCCGGCGCCATCGCGCGCAACTCGCCCGCCGCCAGATACCTCGCTAGCAGGGGGTGAGTCGCTGCCTCGCTCATCTAACACATCAGTTACATACTCCGTCACCACCGACCACATCTCCCCCGCCGGCGCCATCGCGCGCAACTCGCCCGCCGCCAGATACCTCGCTAGCAGGGGGTGAGTCGCTGCCTCGCTCATCTAACACATCAGTTACATACTCCGTCACCACCGACCACATCTCCCCGGCCGTAACTCGCCCGCCGCCAGATACCTCGCTAGCAGGGGGTGAGTCGCTGCCTCGCTCATCTAACACATCAGTTACATACTCCGTCACCACCGACCACATCTCCCCGGCCGTAACTCGCCCGCCGCCAGATACCTCGCTAGCAGGGGGTGAGTCGCTGCCTCGCTCATCTAACACATCAGTTACATACTCCGTCACCACCGACCACATCTCCCCCGCCGGCGCCATCGCGCGCAACTCGCCCGCCGCCAGATACCTCGCTAGCAGGGGGTGAGTCGCTGCCTCGCTCATCTAACACATCAGTTACATACTCCGTCACCACCGACCACATCTCCCCCGCCGGCGCCATCGCGCGCAACTCGCCCGCCGCCAGATACCTCGCTAGCAGGGGGTGAGTCGCTGCCTCGCTCATCTAACACATCAGTTACATACTCCGTCACCACCGACCACATCTCCCCGGCTGCAACTCGCCCGCCGCCAGATACCTCGCTAGCAGGGGGTGAGTCGCTGCCTCGCTCATCTAACACATCAGTTACATACTCCGTCACCACCGACCACATCTCCCCCGCCGGCGCCATCGCGCGCAACTCGCCCGCCGCCAGATACCTCGCTAGCAGGGGGTGAGTCGCTGCCTCGCTCATCTAACACATCAGTTACATACTCCGTCACCACCGACCACATCTCCCCGGCTGCAACTCGCCCGCCGCCAGATACCTCGCTAGCAGGGGGTGAGTCGCTGCCTCGCTCATCTAACACATCAGTTACATACTCCGTCACCACCGACCACATCTCCCCCGCCGGCGCCATCGCGCGCAACTCGCCCGCCGCCAGATACCTCGCTAGCAGGGGGTGAGTCGCTGCCTCGCTCATCTAACACATCAGTTACATACTCCGTCACCACCGACCACATCTCCCCGGCCGTAACTCGCCCGCCGCCAGATACCTCGCTAGCAGGGGGTGAGTCGCTGCCTCGCTCATCTAACACATCAGTTACATACTCCGTCACCACCGACCACATCTCCCCGGCCGTAACTCGTCCGCCGCCAGATACCTCGCTAGCAGGGGGTGAGTCGCTGCCTCGCTCATCTAACACATCAGTTACATACTCCGTCACCACCGACCACATCTCCCCGGCCGTAACTCGCCCGCCGCCAGATACCTCGCTAGCAGGGGGTGAGTCGCTGCCTCGCTCATCTAACACATCAGTTACATACTCCGTCACCACCGACCACATCTCCCCGGCCGTAACTCGCCCGCCGCCAGATACCTCGCTAGCAGGGGGTGAGTCGCTGCCTCGCTCATCTAACACATCAGTTACATACTCCGTCACCACCGACCACATCTCCCCGGCCGCAACTCGCCCGCCGCCAGATACCTCGCCAGCAGGGGGTGAGTCGCTGCCTCGCTCATCTAACACATCAGTTACATACTCCGTCACCACCGACCACATCTCCCCCGCCGGCGCCATCGCGCGCAACTCGCCCGCCGCCAGATACCTCGCTAGCAGGGGGTGAGTCGCTGCCTCGCTCATCTAACACATCAGTTACATACTCCGTCACCACCGACCACATCTCCCCCGCCGGCGCCATCGCGCGCAACTCGCCCGCCGCCAGATACCTCGCTAGCAGGGGGTGAGTCGCTGCCTCGCTCATCTAACACATCAGTTACATACTCCGTCACCACCGACCACATCTCCCCCGCCGGCGCCATCGCGCGCAACTCGCCCGCCGCCAGATACCTCGCTAGCAGGGGGTGAGTCGCTGCCTCGCTCATCTAACACATCAGTTACATACTCCGTCACCACCGACCACATCTCCCCCGCCGGCGCCATCGCGCGCAACTCGCCCGCCGCCAGATACCTCGCTAGCAGGGGGTGAGTCGCTGCCTCGCTCATCTAACACATCAGTTACATACTCCGTCACCACCGACCACATCTCCCCCGCCGGCGCCATCGCGCGCAACTCGCCCGCCGCCAGATACCTCGCTAGCAGGGGGTGAGTCGCTGCCTCGCTCATCTAACACATCAGTTACATACTCCGTCACCACCGACCACATCTCCCCGGCCGTAACTCGCCCGCCGCCAGATACCTCGCTAGCAGGGGGTGAGTCGCTGCCTCGCTCATCTAACACATCAGTTACATACTCCGTCACCACCGACCACATCTCCCCGGCCGTAACTCGCCCGCCGCCAGATACCTCGCTAGCAGGGGGTGAGTCGCTGCCTCGCTCATCTAACACATCAGTTACATACTCCGTCACCACCGACCACATCTCCCCGGCCGTAACTCGCCCGCCGCCAGATACCTCGCTAGCAGGGGGTGAGTCGCTGCCTCGCTCATCTAACACATCAGTTACATACTCCGTCACCACCGACCACATCTCCCCCGCCGGCGCCATCGCGCGCAACTCGCCCGCCGCCAGATACCTCGCTAGCAGGGGGTGAGTCGCTGCCTCGCTCATCTAACACATCAGTTACATACTCCGTCACCACCGACCACATCTCCCCGGCCGTAACTCGCCCGCCGCCAGATACCTCGCTAGCAGGGGGTGAGTCGCTGCCTCGCTCATCTAACACATCAGTTACATACTCCGTCACCACCGACCACATCTCCCCGGCCGTAACTCGCCCGCCGCCAGATACCTCGCTAGCAGGGGGTGAGTCGCTGCCTCGCTCATCTAACACATCAGTGACACACTCCGTCACCACCGACCACATCTCCCCGGCCGTAACTCGCCCGCCGCCAGATACCTCGCTAGCAGGGGGTGAGTCGCTGCCTCGCTCATCTAACACACAGTTACACACTCGGTCACCACCGACCACATCTCTTGAAGTAAAAATTCGATAAATATTCTGTCGGTGAAACTATTATGTACAGTCGCATACGCTGCTTTATTACACACATATTCATCATGTCATAGATTTTCTTTAATATAAATGGGTGAATTTCAACAAGCTCGAAATTTACCTAATTTTGGTGGTATTTTTTATTTTAGATGTTAGAGTCAAAATTATATATCAATAATACGAATAAAGTCATAACCAATATTGTGTAGTAATGGCCCTTTGTTAAACATAATAGTTTTAAAGATATTATGATTTTAGTAATTTGCCTGCCACCAAAATTGTACATCTACACCAAAATTAGTTACGTGTGCTAAAAATTAATATTTGTCAATGAAATTGCCTGCTGGAAATGAAAAGAAAGATAGGTTTAATTAATCATTTTAATTATACCAAAATATCTATGAAAATACAATCACTAACTCGTTTGTAACAACAGTATATTTTTTTTCTTTTCAAGGACTTCTTCTCTTGATTGATTTTTCTTGCGATTAGCCATCGTAAAAACTACATACATTAAAAAAAAATAAGCATGTACAAAACCGAACTTATCCCTTTAAGGGATTTCTTCCAATTAACCTTCGAGTAAATAAGTGTTAAACACAGGTAAATGGCAGACAAATCAAGCCACATGTACAATACGATAACTTTACAATAGTACAAATTAAAATGCAAAAACCACATGAGAGAGATATAGGCAAACAGTCAATGTAATACATATAACGTAATATCTATATAAATACATATAATCATAATTATAACAAAAACAGCAACCTAATCAAATAATCATTCATTTGACAGCCACATTCTTGAACTTCCCCTTGAACGATGCTACGGACTACGTCTGCCTTAGGGCGGGAGACAATTGATTTCATAATTTCACGGCGCGTACAGCAAAAGATACATCGTAAATATCCAGTGGGATAGATAGAGCCAGATTCGCACTTGACCGCAGGCGATGGCCACTACCATCCGCCATGTAAAAGAACTTCTCTGCAAGGTAATGTCCTAAAGAAGGAATGAAAGGGACATCATACAAAAGACAAAGAACATGTAAGTCTCTGCGCTGACGGATCGGAAGCCATTTAAGTTGAGCGCGGTATTGAGACACTTGTGTTCAAACTTGCGGAGACCAAAGCAGAAGAGAGCGGACAAGCATGACCTTCGTATGAAGAGGAAGGAAATTCTGCAGACACCTCAATTAATGAAGGGACGCGAAAAGTTTCCTACTGATCTCAGAAATATGAGGTGCCCATGACAAAGATTGATCTACGGTAATGCCAATTTTTTTTACAGTAGAAGACAGGTACAGGCGTACCATCAAAGAAAATAACTGGCTTAACTTGATCTGAAAACTTGGAAATAAGGGGCTTCCAACGACAATAGCCTGCGACTTCTTGGCATTCTTCATCAAACCAAAGAATCAAGTCCAAGCACGGATTGATTCCAGGTCTAAATTGATTTGCGAAACAAAGGAGCCAAAATCATCAATGGTGGCCGCCGCATGGACAGAGGCATGGAACGAAGAGGAGAGTGACTGTGGTTGGTGATTCCGTTCATAAAGACAGAAAAGAGTAATGGAGAGAGTATGCCCCCTTGAGAGACACCAGCAAACAGTTCTCACCAGCTAGAAAATCGGTCATCAACTCGAACCCGCTGTTGCCCCCCAAAGAGGTAATCACGAAACCAGGACAGTGAAGTTGGAGACATATTTAAAGTACTAAGTAAACTGAGAAGGATTCTATATTAAGACGAATGTCGTCGGTGATCTTAACCAAAGCTGTGGTTGTGCTAAAGAATTGAACAAGTTAAGTCTATTTAGATGTGATGAGGGACGTGGATTTACAGAGGATTGAATGATTTTAGATAAGACGGAAAGAATGGATGATACTGCGAAAAGTACGACGGATTAGGGGTTTTAGGGAGAGGAATCACATGGGCGCATTTCCAAACTGTAGGAAACGTGCCAGAGGAAAAAAAATAGTAATATAGGAAAGGGTAGGAGCTATAGAATCCGCCACCAGCATAATTAAGCATATCTAAGCTAAGATCACCCTCACCGACAGCTTGTAATATTAGATGTATTGTGTTTATACTTGACTACAAATAAATTCACCGAGTCAAAAGTGTTGGAAATGCGATTAAACATGTGTAATTATATACAGATTACAGAATTAACAATTCTGGTGGCATCATGCAATTTAGGTGACTTTGAAATTACCACCAAAATCACCAAAATTGACCCACCAAAATTAGAAAAAGTGATTAAGAAAATATTTAAAAAATATCCGTATTATTTACTTCCAATTTAACTTTATATTTTAAAAAGGAAACTTTTAACACGTCTTACACACAATTCACACACAATCAATTATTGCTAAGTCACTAGAAACATATACCACAAAAATTGTGTCAAAACGTATTTGTACCCCACCAAAATTAGATACTTACGTGCTGAGTGGACATATCCAGCAAGGTACGACATGTGTGTCATCGCTCCATGCCGGAGCGGAACTAAACGAACAGGTTAACACACGTTTGCTGGTCTTGTTGCGTTTCGTTCATCCATAAACACATTTTCAATATTTACCACCAAAATTGTCAATTTCACCCGGACAACTTTTAGTGCTCAATTTTGAGTATCTATTTATGTATTAATCTTTATTTATATATCCTTATAAGATACTTAAACTAATAAAGATTATAAATAAATGCAATTTTAGTTTAAAACATTGATGATATGGTTCTATCAAAGACATTAATGAGGAACAACGAATACTGGACGCCGCACCAAAATTATCATTTTACCGCACAAAAAATAATTATTAAACATGAATGACTTTTACAATACTTTGCGATTTGGCTTAAGATAATAATTTGTGTCTTCTTTTCAGAAAAAAATTAAAACTTTTAAAACAATTGCTTCACACTATAGTTATCAATTCCGCCGCAATTTTTTTTCGCTGAGATAATCACCCAAATACTCAGTATTATCAATAACGCCTGGAATTAGAAGAAAAAAAAATATGACGTGTGTTGCAGGCTGACGCCGCGCGAGTTTAACTCGTACGGGTCGCGGCGCGGCAACGACGCGATAATGTCGCGCGGCACCTTCGCCAACATCCGCCTCGTCAACAAGATGGCGCCCGCGGCCGGCCCGCGCACCACGCACCAGCCCAGCGGCGACCTCATGGACATCTTCGACGCCGCCGACAGGTGACCGGTTCCGTATTGTGTGCTATACAACATCCGCTATTAACACTCCTGAAAATGTTCAAGACTATTTTAGAGTTTTATAATAGTATAGATGTATTTTGTCAGGTACGCCGCGGAGAAAGTGCCGCTGATCGCGATCGTGGGCAAGGACTACGGCTCGGGCTCCAGCCGCGACTGGGCCGCCAAGGGGCCGTACCTGCTGGTGAGTGCGCGCTACTCCGCAGCCGGGGCTAGTGTTCAACAACAAAACTAACCTAACCTTACCTGCAAAACCTACTGATTGGGCAATTCACTATTTTGTTCGTGTAACTAATTCACGTGTACGATTCCCCAGGGCATCAAGGCGGTGATCGCGGAGTCATTCGAGCGTATCCATCGCTCCAACCTGGTGGGCATGGGCATCATGCCGCTGCAGTTCCTGCCGGGAGACAGCGCCGAGAGCCTGGGGCTGACGGGGGCCGAGCGCTACTCCGTCCGGCTGCCCGGGGAGCTGGTGCCGCACCGGCAGCTCACCGTGCAGGTCAGTGCCGCACCACCACTCCACCTGGTGACATGGGCATCATGCCGCTGCAGTTCCTGCCGGGAGACAGCGCCGAGAGCCTGGGGCTGACGGGGGCCGAGCGCTACTCCGTCCGGCTGCCCGGGGAGCTGGTGCCGCACCGGCAGCTCACCGTGCAGGTCAGTGCCGCACCACCACTCCACCTGGTGACATGGGCATCATGCCGCTGCAGTTCCTGCCGGGAGACAGCGCCGAGAGCCTGGGGCTGACGGGGGCCGAGCGCTACTCCGTCCGGCTGCCCGGGGAGCTGGTGCCGCACCGGCAGCTCACCGTGCAGGTCAGTGCCGAGTTAACGAAACAGTAGCGAAGTAAGGTCGGGAGACATGGTGTAAGTCCCTCACTCACTTGTATGTCGGTCGCAGGTGGACGACGGCAGATCGTTCCGTGTGGTCGCGCGCTTCGACACCGAGGTGGACCTCACGTACTTCCGCAACGGCGGCATCCTCAACTACATGATCCGCAAGATGCTGTAACCGGCCCGGGCCGGACCGCGCCGGACACAGCCGGACTGTGCCGGACCGCGCCGGACACGACCGGGCCGGTGAGCTGCGCCCGCGCCGTCCGGCCCGCACTCCACAGCGGCCTGCGAAACAATATCATTAATCTCAGTTCCTTAGCATGATTATTGGTATCACAATATAAATAAATTGAAAATTAGATAAATTTTAAAAATCACAAATCGAATTCATATGTTATTTTGTATATGATATTTTTTTACTTGTTTTAGCTACCACACGAGTAGCCTTTATTTTAGATTTTTAACTCTCTGAAACTAAAAAAATATGCAAAAAAATCAATAAATTGTCATTAATAGCTGTATTAGCATCTCACTCGAATCAGAAGTTAATTTCCGATATATTTTTTATTTTATTTCTAAGATATCAATGCTACGTTTTACAAATATGTAAAATTGCATACTCACATTGTCAGCTACTATTGCTAGGAAGAATAAATAAATAAATTGATTTATTCGAGCACATAAATAGTTAGAATACAACAAAAAATTCAAAGATATGACGGTTAAACAAACTACTATGCCCCTAAGGACCCCAGCATATAGCTCGGAAACCAGCATAATTTAATAAGTATAGGTACATATGTTTATTTAAATCCTTGATATAACGCAAAACTATAATACTACCTACATTCTTTATGTTTAAGGGCTAAGGGGAACTGACGAAGTCAATTTTTCAAAATAAATTTGTACCTATTTATTTTTATTTAGCCTAGAACTACAAAATTACCCGGTTCCTCATATGACTATCTAAAACTCGGGTAAAACTTGCTGAGTCCCGATTTCTTGTTATATATTTTTACGTGCGCCTACATAAGGTGATTTCGCAACTTCAGTAGTCTGTACTGTAATATTTTGCAAATGTGACTTAGCCCGTTCTTCCCTCATACGCTCTCATTGCTGGAAATTTCCATTATACCTATACCTAATATTCACATAACGGGTTTTATTACTATTTACATATTCCTGGACTCATATTTTTTCACAGATACATTCTTGAACTGAGAATAATTAATTAGTTCTGTTTTCTTACATTTTAATTTTCGTTTTTTTTTTTATGTTTTTAATATTATTTGTGTACATTCTTTAGTTCCATAGTCAGATTATTTTACTATTTTCACACAAAAGAAGATTTAATCGCTGTTTCAGCACCTCGACGTTTTGGTCGTAACGTTAAGATAGGAAAGGAAGAACATGCGATTAAGTCTTTTATTGTGGTTATGTATTTTTAAGTTAAGTGTAAGTTAATGTGTATCGGCCAGGGTTCTTCGTATGGTTTAAGAATAAAGGGGTGCACTGAATGGATACCGGCGGGGATACTTAACAATAGATTTTATTTTTATTTTATTTATTATTTTATTTTGATTATATTGTACGGGGCGTTATTTAAAAAAAAATAAGATTACCTCATACAAGAAAAAAGACAGAATTCCCATTCCAAATGGTCACGTTTTTGTATAAAGGTATTTTTTCTCTATGAACAATCATGACTCACTGCGGGTCTATGGTGGTTGCTTTTATCACGCGATAGATACGTGGCAAAGCATCCGTCCCGTTTTGACATAAATATAATGCGAGTGTGAGTGACAGATGCTTTGTCATTTATTTATAACCATCACAGGCCCCGTGGGAAAGCATTTTTTCATACAAAATTCTGAGGCACTGTTTTTCTTGTATGAGGTTCGAATGTACAATGCTTTTTATTTGAAAAAAGTTCCATGTATGTACAGTCAAGGAAATTGAAAGGCGTAGCTTTATGACCCTTTATGTCATCGAGACAAGAGCGAAATATGTACGTGTTTCTAATTCCTTGACTGTGTTTGTTGTACACAAAAACAATAAAAAATACATCTATGACAAAAACACAGGTACAAAGGCGAACTTATCCCTAATAAGAGATCTCTTCCAGTTAACCTTTGAGTGAATACGGGATGAAGGTAGACAAACATATATTATGTACACTTTCTTGAATAAAACGCCTATGATCCTCGTTGTGTTCTGAATGTAGCAATAAATTAAGTATGTTTGTTGGTGATCGCGGGCACAGCCGATGGCTGATAGTTTGTACGGTTTTGCTACCTTCATAGAATTTTATATACTACTAGTTATATTTGTAATTTTATGAAATAAATGGTTATTTTATTATTTTTGTTTTTCTTTGCAAATCCTGTACAGTATACCCTGTATCATATATACGTCTTCCGGACAAACAAATACGAATACAAATACATTTATTGATAAAACATTATGTACCGAGAGGTAACGGTTAAATTCTATACCTAAAAAACAAATAAATTCACAATTTGCATAACGTGAACTAGGATTCCCCCTGTGTTTCAGGCAATGGGAAAGCCTTTACATTATTTAATTAAAGTACATATTCATCTATATTACAGTAATCTTATTGTAGCTAAAATACTAAAATTTACACTAAAGTACTAAATTAAACAAATATTTATTTAATGACAGCCAGTAAGTTCTCTGTATCTTCGGACATCATAGTTTGTAGTGACTCACGAAGCGTTTTCTTACATTGAGCGAAGCTAAGTGGATATAGGTCCAATTTCGCATTTAATCTATTGTAAAGAAATGGTCGCAGAAATATGAAAAATCTTGTAGAAAATGCGTGTTTTGCTTGCATGTTATAGGAGCAAACAATATCTTTACGCCTCTTGTTTTTATATTCGGTGCTGTAAGGAGTTGTGCAGTGCTGTCTTAATACTGTGCCGTGAATAAATAACTGACGAACTGTTAGTACTTTACATTCACTGTATATAAGGTTAGTAGGGTAGAGGTAAGGACGATAGGTATGAACCTTTAGGATTGCTCTTTGGGCTCTTTCTAATTTTAGTATTGTGGTTTTAGCCAAACCTCCCCATGACGTTATGCAATACGTTATTATTGATTGGCAATGAGCAAAATAAACCGTCTTGAGGAGCTGCTCATCAGCAATTGAGCGCAGTTTTTTGAAAACAAAAATTAACTTACGGATTCTATTACACAGCGCTTCCACATGGAATTTAAACGAGAGGGTTTCGTCGACTAAAATTCCGAGATATTTAATTTTGTCGGTACACGTTATGTCCGGCTAGTTGCATTTTGTCAGTTGATATGTTATTACATGGGTGGATCAACTTTTTCTTGTTGTTATTCTGCCCCGTCACCCAGGGGACAATGGTGATTAAACTTCTTAGAAAAGTGTTAATAATTTAATATACATATAGGTATTTTCAAGAGAAAGTCTACATAAGAATGGAATTATAACTGCTGCAATTATAAAACTTTTGTTCAATATTGCCGCCGAAAATCGTAGTTTTAAAGAGTCACCCAGGGGACATCACCATGGCAACAAGCAACAGAGAAAAATTTATTGACCCACATATGTGGGCATAGAGCTTGCGGTAGGTTATGTCTACGCTAGGTTTACGCATGGAAAATCTTAGATACTGAGTTTTATCTGGGTTAAGTGTTAGTAGGTGATGCCGCAACCAGGTGTTGACGCTATTAAAGCCTCGCTGTGCATTTTCATGTGCGTCATCTGCTGATTTAGCGGAAAAAAGCAGTACAGTGTCATAAGCGTACGAGATTACTTTACCATTTCCTATTTTTAGATCACAAAGCTCGTTAATATAGATCTAGAATAGGGTGGAAGCGAGCACGCTTCCTTGTGGAATTCCGTATGCGGTGTTTTTTAAGTTGGAGCTGAAGGTATTGTCTATCTTCACGCATTGGGTGCGTTCATCTAGATAATTTGCTAGTAATTTGAGTTGGGTACCTCTAATACCAAATGCTTCTAGCTTTTGGAGAAGAATGGCAATGGGGACGGTGTCAAAAGCTTTTTCACCTCACTCGCTCGGAAAACCTCCGTTTATAGGGCGAAATCTGCGTGCAAAAGTCTATTTTATCCGCTAGCGTGCAAAAGTCATTTGAATTTCGAACACGACGATTTTGATTCTCTGTGGTGCATGTAACTTTTTTATGTTTAAGACTCCTTCAACGCGTGACTGATTTCATCAGTCGATAAATCTTCGAATAACCAATCAACGCACGCTAATAAAGGGCAATCTGGTCAGGCCGGCTAAAATCATATGTACGTTTGAATACTTCTTTAAAAAAAAAGTACACCTACAATATCACGTCCAGAAACCTGGTTTGTGGTTACAGATTTTTAAGCTTTTATTTTTCTACACTTTATTTTATGTTGAATACCTATGTTTATATATATTAAAAGTAAGTATTTCAGTTTCATTTACGTATTTTGACTAGTAAATATGTTAAATACAACACAAATTTTAATATTTAATTGTTAAAAAAGTTGGAACATAAGAGTGTAATTTCTAAACGCACCCGAGAAAAAAATAATATTTTCACCTCACTCGCTCGGAAAACCTCCGTTTATAGGGCGAAATCTGCGTGCAAAAGTCTATTTTATCCGCTAGCGTGCAAAAGTCATTTGAATTTCGAAACGACGATTTTGATTCTCTGTGGTGCATGTAACCTTTTTATATTTAAGACTCCTTCAACGCGTGACTGATTTCATCAGTCGATAAATCTTCGAATAACCAATCAACGCACGCTAATAAAGGGCGACCTGGTCAGGCCGACTGAAATCCTAGAATATTTCTTTAAAAAAAAAATACACCTACAATATCACGTCCAGAAACCTGGTTTGTGGTTACAGATTTTTAAGTTTTTTATTTTTTCTACACTTTAGTTTATGTTGAATATGTTTAAATATATTAATAGTAAGTATTTCAGTTTCATTTACATATTTTGACTTGTAAATATATTAAATACATCACAAATTTTAATATTTATTTGTTATAAAAGTTGGAACATAAGATTGTAATTTCTGAACGCACCCGAGAAAAAAATTAATAATTAAAAAGTTGGAAGTTTTCACAATTCACGTAAACAACGTAAATTGGTTCTGTGGAGAATACATACTATTGTTTTACTTTATAGAAATATGGAAAACAAGAAAGTTATCCCAATTTGGAGTATTTATTCAATGCTAAAAGCCTTCATTAAAACGAAAAATCATTTGTTATAAATATTTAGAGACGTAATTTACTGAAACTATTGGCGTTTTTAAAGAAGATAAAGCCGAAATAATCTTGTGCGGATCCCATCGTCCATTAACTCCCAAAGCAAGTGTTATGGAAAATACTTCCGAGTGGCCAACTAAACCTTCCCAGAATACCATTCTCCCGCATTCACGACGAATGTGTCAAGTAGTTTCAAATACAAATATAATATAACAGTGCTTAAGAAAAACTGAACGATAAAATATACACGACGATAATACAAATTACGGCCATATTTTTAATATGTGTGCTTCTCTCGTATTTATTTGGTTTGGATTTGAGAGTGTTAATGTTTTAAATTTGATGTGTTAAATAGAAG